>ML211269.1:0-40853 GCA_004369055.1 Polyporus arcularius HHB13444
TACTATCCCACGACAGTACTTGCACAGGGTTCCAAGGTTACACCCCCGCAGCTGTCCTTCCGCGCAGTTTGAGGGGCTCAGCTTCGGTAGGCCGGTGCAAATATGTCTTATGTACCTGCATACGAAGTCTAGAGGTGAGGCAACGACGGGCGCGGCCTACGGAACGATGCCGGCAGGACGAGTGAGCAAAATCGAGCAGTGCGACATGTAATGCAAAACGACAGTCACAGTGCGTCACGTCGGCATTACGCCGGCAGGTTCACGCTCCGATCGGGCGCGCGGGTGGGCGCAGCAGCGTGCTGGCGCTTTCGTTGTCAATGCGCCAGACCGTGCAAAAGCTCGCTACGCCGCTTACCTTCGCTTACCTTCGCTTGCCACCGGAGTTTGAATCCAGTCACTCGCACCGTCACGTCTATACCATCTCATGTAGATTTGACATTGTCATGTTGTCTCAGTGGCAATCGGGTTGGATACCGAGGCGTGGATGTCCATCATGGTGACGATCCGAGGCTTGCAGAGTTATCGGCCGCATACATCACGCGAAATCTTACCATCAAGAATCCTAAAGATGCTTACATTGGCCTTCGCAAAGGGTGCCAAACCAACTTTACTTGATTTTTGTCTCTCCTTCGTCTTCCTATGTCAAGAGATTGCACATGTGGACGTATCATGATATAAGACGCCTATGTACCAACACTCAGCTCCGCAGGAGCTCTACAACGGCCTGTAGGCGGGTCTTGCACCACCTGTCGCGTCTTGCAAGTACTGTCGTGGGATAGTATGAAGTCATTGGTGTGATGCTGATCCGTCTAAGCCGCACTGTGAACAGCGATGCAGCATCGTATTCTAGCTTACTTACCTGGTGGGCGGCGGCCAACAAGGCAGAAGGCCTCGAGCTCCAGATAACGTACTTAACTGCTCGGTAGGAACGACCCATAGAACAGCATACTATATGCTTACTCCACTTCGATGCCAGCCTTCAAGAATCAATGATGTTTCACGATGTGCCACGTAGCAGCCTTGGGGCGTCGAGCGGTGGCAGAAAGGAGTCAGGGATATGAGGAACAGGGCGATACATGTAAACACAGCCCGTAGACTCTATGGGCCGCTCTGGCAGCTGGTGATATACCGCCTATGCACACCGTCACGCTCGGCACATAGGTCGGCGTCAAGTCGGCGTAGTGCGCGAACGGCTCCGCCGCGGTTCAGCGTCTCGCCTACCATATCAGGACGACGTGTACTGCACGTGATCGCGGACAAGTTAAGGGCAGGCCCGAGAGTGCTGCGAGTCGCGACTACTACTCTCCGCCTACTTCCTTCATTGTCTTGACACATCTTCCGTGCTCACTGTGACTTAGCCATCGCCGTTCATGTTTCTTCCTTTTACTGAGGACTACTTCAGTATGCGACGCGTTCACTCAAGCTCTGCGGCACCAGCACCAATCGATGCATCCCGCCTCGTGATGGGCTCGCGCAGTGCGCGTCGAGCGTGAGTCGTCCCAACGCGTTCCGTCTACCATTCAGAACTGTCTTTGGATCGCATCTTGGGGCTGAAAAGTGCAGCATATAGCATATAGTCGTGGGAAGCATTTCGAAGACTCGGACCCAGCTGATGTCTCTCCCTTCGAACTATGATCGTAGCGACACTCTGTTCACGCAACTCTTGACACCACCGCCAGCACCACCACCACCACCACCACCACCATAACCATGATGACGAGAAGGTTGATCTCGTATGAGCTGAGCCTCCTTATTGAGCTAACGGGTCATGTTCAACTGCCACTCACAGGCTGACAACGCTCCGAAATGTGGCATGCCTCGATCTCTCACCTCCGTTCACCAGACTTCCAAGGTCATACGTATCTCCTGCATCATATGCGCCAAGGTACTCGTGTGGAGATCTTGCAGCGCCGAGGGTCTCGGCTCGTTCTGCGAGGATGTGGTACAGTATGTCGCCGTTCATCAAAAAACGTTACTGCTGCGGTCCTGTGCGGGTGCAGACATAATCCATCACGGGGCCAGACTAATATACAGCATTCTGCAGGCTCGAGGTCAGTCCTGAGAGATGCACTACCCAACGCACCTCACCGCGCCACGGGGATGGTCACGATCCCAACCATATGACAGACACCGAGGAACCCCAATCCAGGACGCGCTTCTCCCGTTCATCGTACGTGCTCGACCACATATATGCCCCATTTGGTTCACGTAACGTCTTCGCACGAATAGTGCTTCGACGTCTCCGCGACCCTTTCTAGCATTGGTTGTGTTCCCTCGCAAGCCCTGCGCCCTCGATTCACGAAAATCCGCGACGCGACTGACGGACCAGGCGTGAGAGAAGGCTTGCGTATGCCCCACCCTGCGGAAGCAACTTCAAAGTTCAACATGGGGTCCAGGTCTGGATCGTCTTCTGCGCTCCATGTGCGCCCTCGAAGCCTTTCAGGACATGGTCATGCCAAGCTCATGCGCCCTCGACATAGCGCCTGTGATGAGACTCCTGTCATAGACGTGCCTCAGAAGGCCCTTCAATTGCGATGCCGCCCTTCGTGGGACGACGAAGAATCGCCTCCGCTTGGAGGTGATGAAAGGTGAGTAGCGAAGCAGCACTGGACTCCTCTTAGCAATACTTCTCCGATCCAACTCCAGTTCAGCGCGTCTGCAACGGCTCGCCATCGTCGCCCGTCGGAAGCGAACAGCTATAGTTGTGACTCTGAGGCTTGAGGGCAGAACGCCGCGCATCGTAGCGCTAGTCCTCAGCCTCGTTGCTGCATCGTGTTGTATCTGGCCGATACAGCGATACGCTGGCACGATGATCTCGTGTTTGGATCTCTGTCTGAACGAGATCTCCTTGCAGGTTCTTCCCCGCACAACGACCTACACGTGAATTCGCCACCGCGTAGATGCCCACGCCTGTTTCCTCGGGATCGCCTGGAATCGCTCACTATCAGCCTCAACGCCGCCGGATCTCAACGCGCACCCGTTGATGGCAGTGCCCCCTGGGGCCTGTAAGGGCCTGTACGTGCGCGACCTCCTGCCCCGTCTTGTTCGCAATGCGCGTTGTGGAGTAGAAGCGGAAGAGCGAACTAACCACGAATAGCTGCTTGTTGGGACTCGCCGCCGCCCGCGGGCTTATGTTCAGTGTCAGCTGCCTCGCGTTGCGAACGAGCGGGTGCTTCTGGTGTGAGGTCGTGTCCGTTCCTACAAACAGCCTCTCACAGTGCCATTCATAGACATCCGCGCACGGGCTTCTGTTCTGATTGGCCAAGCACAGTGCGCTCGCGGAGCACAACGACCGCTATCGGGCGGTGTGGCCGTGCGCCACCATTGGCTGCGAGCGTTCATGCCGTTCATGCATCATGCACAGATATCTGAGGTCCGAGGACGAGAAGACGCGCTGTGCATCCGCCCCTTGGCGAGGCGGTCATGTGGGGGCTCCGCTGAACCTCCCTCCGTGGGGTCCAGCGGAACGTCCAGCGGAAGGACGAGGATGTGGACACTGCGGGTAAGTCTGGGTAAGTCATGTACCACGAAGCGCAGACGAAGCGTCTCCTCCGGCGCGACCTTGACTGAACCTTCCGTCCAGCCTTTCCTCTCCACACCTCTAGAAACCTTCCGTTGCGCCTGTCGTTCCCGCGTGTGTACATGTAGGCCCTCCTCCATCTCGTCCATGCATCCGCGACTCTAGACCTCGAAACTTCCCCGGCCCCGACCCAAAGCTGTTGATGCTCAGGTCCTCTAGACCGCGTAGCGGGCGGCAATTCCACGATCAGTGGTCTCGGGAACTCCCAGGATTCATTTCGAGGAGGTTCATCAGAACGGCTGCGTGTCGCTGTGGGCAGAGGGTACTGGTAGCACTGATTTCCGTTTCGGTACCAATCTCATGGCGCGATCGGCCTTGAGGCAGCTTTCGTGCCAGCCTCGGCATCCCGTGACTGGAGGATGATATATGTCAGCCTTTGTTCTCTCCCTCTGCGCAGTGCGCGTTTTCTGACGAGCTTCGAGCAGGATGGTTGGGGACGAGCGATGTCCGGGTGAACCTTGGTGGCGCTCTCTACGGGGGCCACGGCACGAAGGCTGTGGGGGTGTCGGGATGAGCCCGAGTAGCTCGGCCGCGTACAACAGGTCATCGGTGCTGGGCTCGGACCAGAAGGCGCAGTGAGACAAAGGAATGTATGTGGCTGCAATCAGTCGTACAGAAGACGACTGCCGTGATGGATCTGCCAGCCGGCGTTGTTCCAACGCGTCGCCGTGGAGAAGAGAGGGTGGCGAGCTCGGCACTGATGGCAGCCATGGTGCGTCGACGTACACATGCGACGAAGCCGGGGCTTCTTGGACGTACACAGTGTGTGGATGTGAAGGAGGTGGAAGGTGCGTGCGTGTGGCTGATGCTCGAGAAGTGCGGTGGTGTTGTAGACGGCTGGGTATGGCAGCTGCGACCTCGGGGGACGGGAGAGCTCCCACCTGCCGGTTGGGGGATGGTCCAGCGCTGGCGTGCCGGGGCGACGTCGGCGGAAAATGGTGCCTTTCATTGGGACCGCGTGCAGCGAACGCCGAAAGAGTAATCATTGTGCACAACACGTGTAGAACCGCCCGCTGGGGTTTCTGAGGCACAGGCGAACCGACGGTCACGGACCGTGGTAGGATCATTTGCCACCGCTGCTACGGATTTCTCGGGACGAAGTGCGGTAACGCGGTTACAAGTGGTAAGAAAGAACTGCTAGTCCTGGTAAGAACGTGGTTGTAGGAGTGTTGTAACGGGTCACAAGGTGGATTAGGCGGGAATATTGATGGGATAATTGAAGTGCAGCGTGCTTGGGGTTTTTCGGAGAGAGCGGTGCAGGGCTCCCCGCGGGCACTGACGCTCATCGGGACAGGTTGCCCTATAACCGTTCTGTGATCCAAGTACTAGTGCTATCGCTGCTTCTCCTCTTCCTCCTCCGTAACGCCCGGTCCATGCCCTCCATCCTCAATCTCAAGTTCAAAGTCTGTCCTCGCTGTATGCGCCCTGCCCCCGGCGTTGCTCATCTTTGTTCTCGCACCAGGGGAACAAGTCCTTCGTGCCCTTCAGCAATTTGAGCGATGTGGATTCTCTGACGAAGACCTGGAAGGTGCGCAGCACTTTCTTTCTCTCTCTCTTCCCCCGTAACCCCTCCGAAAATTTTCCAAAGGTTTGCACGAAGGTCGCTAGCTTCCTGGAGCAGGGCCAGCGTCTCGAGAACCTCAGTTGGAGGCTATGGCATCTCCAGAACCTCATGGTCGACAGCGACAACGCCAAGTCCAAGCGCGACTTCAAGAAGCTGTCGAAGTGCATGAGTGACAAGCTGGACAAGGAGAAGGGCAGGTGCGTTTTCGTCCACATCCGACTCTCGAGTCAATTTTCCCCCAATCCCCTAACTCGTCGCCAGGAGCATCGAGGAGCTTCAGGCGCCCGACTTCAAGCGCAATCACTCGACGGAACTCCTCCAACAACGCGCACTCGAGAAGGAGCGCGAGCGCGAGGCCAGTCAGAACGGTCTCCCCGGCACCATTCACCGGATGCAGTTCACCTTCTCCGTCGACCGGCCCTCGTCCATTGTCGCGACTGCGGTCACCACCAAGAAGCCCGACATGAAGCCCTCCCCGGAATTCAAGGACAATGCCAAGCGCGGACGCCCGACTACCCGCTCCACGGCGGCCGCTGAAGAGGGCGCGACGAAGGACACCGACGACAGAGACCAGCCCCTGACCCAGCGGGGCCGCAAGACCAAGCTCGAGGCCCACAATAAAGAAGACCTGTACCATACCGCCTCCCTCCGCTTCCCTTCCCTCTTCTCCAACGACTTCGGCCCTGCCGCACTCCTCTTCCCCAGTCCGTCTACAACGAACCCCATGACCTACGGCGAGGGCGTCGCCTCCACGAACAATGACGGTTTCAGCATCATTCGTCCCACGATAGAGCTTCCCCTCGACGAGCTCCTGAATGCAGATAGTCCCGGCGGCTGGTCCTCTGGAGGCTACAACCACGTCGACGCGCGGCACAATGATCGTTTCGAGTCTCAGGAAGACGTCGAGATGAAGGTTGCCACCGCCGAGTCGTCGTACCCTCCCCACGCCGCTCGGGCTGAGCCCGCCGCCGAGGACGAGAGTATGCTGAAGTCTGCAGCCCTTCGCAGCGTCTCCGCGCTCAGCGGCATGGAGGACGTCGTCCCTCGTACCATCACTCCGTCGCGCATCGGCCCCAATTCCGGCCCCGGCGCGAACGCGTCTACGAGCACCAGCAAGCGGCCGTCTCTGAGCGTGCGCACGCAGTCTGTGAGCACTCGCTCGACTGGTCCGAGTGCCACCCCGGTAAACTCCTCGCAGCAAAACAGCACCAGCAATTCCGCCCCTGGTGGCGTGAAGGCCGAGTGCTCGAACTGTGGCGCCACGCATACGCCCCTGTGGCGTCGCGGCCTCAACGACGAGCTGAACTGCAACGCATGCGGGTTGTACTGCAAGCTCGTATGTCACTTTGTCTAGCCTCGGTACTGCGTGAACCTGTCCTGACATATCACGTTCTTAGCACAAGCGCCCCCGCCCAAAGAGCATGCGCAACAATCACGGCGAAGGTCGTGCCCAAGCCGCTCCTCGTCAGGAATCCCAGGAAGTTGTTGGTGAGTGGCCCCCGGCGACGTTCCATTGTCCGCGCGTTCTCACAACGCCTTCCAGCACAATGCTACAACTGCCACACGACCGCAACTCCGCTTTGGCGGAAGGACGATGAGGGGAAGACTGTATGTAACGCGTGAGTAAACGTTTCGCGAAATCCTCTTCCAGCGCTCATAGAAGCCTTCGGACGCGCTTGCAGTTGCGGCTTATAGTAAGTGGCCCACCACATTGTAATAGGATCCCGAGGACTGACGGCCAATATAGCTATAAGTTGCATGGCTCGGCACGCCCTATCTCCATGAAGTCCGACGTCATCCGCAAACGTGCCCGTCATGACGCCCGGCGCGGCGTCGGGAACGGCTCTTCGGAGACCCCGCCTTCGGCCAGCCCGGGGGCCAGCCGCCGCGCTTCGCCCAATGCGGAGTCGACGCCGACGCTCGCGCCGGACTCCTCGACGCAGCTGTCGTACAACGACAGCGGCAACGGCAACGGCGGCATGGACTACCGCTCGTCGATGCAGTCCGAGCTCATGGGCGCCCTGGGCTCGAACGACGGCCAGATGCAGTTCGGCAACCAGATGTACAGCACGAACATGTTTTCCTACCCAGGGCCGTACCACCCCGACTACCTGACCCAGGTGTACAGCATCCCGAGCGATGGGCTGCAGTATCCGTCGGACGACACATCGGATCCCGAGTCTGGTTCGGAGTCGCGTTCCAACAAGCGTCGACGGTTGAGCGACTCCTCCGCTTCCGAGCCGCCCTCGTCCGCTGTCTCGTATTCATCGTATTCGGACTCATACACGTCGCCATCATCGTCGACCTCGCACTCGCAGCGTTCATCCGTCGACTTCCCTTACACCCCGTACTCCTCGTTCAACATGCTCCGTGGTGGCTCGTGGCACCCTCCCATGCTTCCTCCGGACCAGTCGCCGCATACGTTCGTCCACCCGCCCATGCTCCCCCACAACAGCGAGGACTCGCCGATGTTCTTCCACCCTCCGATGGTTCAGAACGACGACACGGACGCGCTGTTCGCGGCGTACCTGCATCCGCCCATGATGCCACCGGATGACTCGCCGCCGATGAGCTCGCTGCAGCTTCACCCTCCTATGATTCCGAACGAGTGGAAGATGAGCCAGAACGACATGTACGACAACAACGCCATGGTCACGTTCTGACGCGTTCCGCAACGAGCACATTATGCCCCCATATGCCCCATCCTTCTTGCTGTGCTCCCATCCTCGGCTCGGTCTTCCGACTCTCCACCACGGACAGAATCGTAATGGACGATCCACGATGTAGCATTCCACACACATTTTCCGTTCTGCACCACTATGATTTTCGTTATGGGCTTATGCGTAATATGGCTCCGCTCTCCCCGTCCCCCAACCGGTCTACCTTTCCTGCACTTCCCCATCATCTTGTCCATTGGGTCCGCGTCGACGTCGTCTTGATGCTTTCCACCACGCTTCCTCTCTCGCCGAAGTTATCCCCTGTGTAGATCGCCCACACATTTTGTCCGTGTCGTGCTGCATTTCCGGTCCGTTGCATAGCCAGTTCGTGCTCGTGCTGCATCGTCATCATCATCAGCATTTGTCCCTCTCCACACCCGTGTCTTCAGTAGTATAGTTTTCTCCTCTCTCTCCATCTCTGTTCTGTCTCACGCTGTACCTCTCCGCTGCGCTTCTCTGTGCATTCCTCTCCGGCTCGCTCTCCACTATATCCATACCGGGTCCTCTCGTCCGCCTTGCTCCCCCTTCCCTCCCGCTCTGCCCCTATTTCTCCTTCCTGTATTCTTCTTTTCCTCTTTCCGCTCTTCCTCTCTTCCTCGCTTCCTCGCCCTCCTCCACGTCCCGACTGACACGAGACGACGACCCAACCCACTACGACCTCCCTCTCCCTCTCTCTCCCTCCCTAAAATTATTTCTCAAATAGGTGTACGAGCGTCGAGCAGAAGCGCAGAACCAAACGCGAAGGGCTTCGCGAATCAAGCCCCGTCAATTCCGAATAGATATTTATCCACTTCACACCCTTTCGAACGTCCGCCGCGCCCTCCTTCCGAGTCCCTCGTGTCGACGAAGCGGGCCGTGGACCCCTTGCTTCCCCCCCGTCCCCTTCCCCCGACTCCCCGACCCGACTACATAGTGCTTAGCGCGTTAGTTCTTGGCATGTCCGTATACCCCTGCCTCGCGAATACAAATTGTGTCGATAGCCTCATCATCCATCATAGTCTCTGCCTCGAGGACGGTCGAATGTGTGTGCGGTGCGTGAACCTGTGAACGCGCTCAGGACTTCTAGGTTCCTCGTCCGAACGGCTTCCTGGGACATTAAATGCACCCGCGTGTGGCCCGTGTTCAGATGTTCAGCTGGGCGCAAGGGGTTTACGTATACTCGGACTGGTGCTATTCAGAACGCGCAGCTCGTGCTCCGCTCAGCTTTTGGGGGCTTGGATTGTGTGGCGTTCGGTGAACATGAGTTGGAGGAGTCGGAAATGGGGACTCCCCCGCCTTCGGGGCGAACGGTTTCGTAAGTCTTCAAATATTGAGACCGACGTAAGACACCGCGGTTTTGTTTACAAGGTGCTATGTGACTAGGTCACCTCCAACCATGTATACATACGTCGTGCTGGCTCCTGCCGCAGAAACCCCTACGCGAGAATTTACTGTATGGAGAAGCACGCAACGCTGACTCACAGTGGAGGATTAGGATCCTCTTATGGCCACATCGTGGCTGCCCGCAGACGATCTGCACTGTGTGAGTTTGAAGCCAGGATCTTCGTGAATGAACGAGATTGCCCCTACTCACGAGCTACTGCATCCAGCCCAGTACTTGCTGCATCCAGCCAGATGTCACTCTTCGTCTCTGTCCGGGAGCGAAGGCGTGTCGGCTATCAGAAGCTCTTGCAGCCGTCGGAGTACGATCTTCAGGGAGGTATGCCACGTCTATTCTTGACACGGAGGAGTAGATCTCAAGAGGGCCACGGCTCGCGGGAGCGGTACGTCGGTCTGATTCCACTGTTCCCCTGAGAGATATGCGTGAGATACCCTGCGGCGCTGCGTACGATACGAGAGTACTCACATGTCCGCCCTGCCCCACTGGAAGCTTGAGGCGAGCCACCAGATGCTCGCCTATACACTGGCAGACATGTACGCAAGACATAGGAAGCCTGCGCCTGCGCCACTTCTAGATATGACCCCGGTTGTGCAATCGCACTGTCGAAGGCTTCTTGGGCTGCCTGAAGCTGCGCGATGGCAAGGTTTGACCGCGCCAGCTGACGGGGATCGCGTCATACCGCGTTGTGGATCCCCACGCACCGAAGGCGGGGTGTGAGCGTCGGTCGGAAAATTGTGGCGAGGCTGTGAGAGAAATGATACACCGTGAGCTTGCAAGCTCGACAACTCCTACGCAAAGCGTTGCGATCTAGAGTTCGTACCGTTCCTTGCAGAAGGACTTGGGCGGGCGCATGGGGAACACACGCAAACCACGCAGCGCAGCGCAGCCCAACGGACTGTATTCCAACTATGCCAAGAGCCGGCCGCAACAGAAGTATCGTTGCCTGTCGTCAGTGCTGCTGATATCGGCGGCAATGGTGGGTGGCACATATGCTGGTGGTCTTCGTGCTTCTGTCACGTCATGAGATGGCCAAAGGCGGCAATGGGACGAAAGCGGGAGATCGTCGCACCCCCTTGCGCTGTGATGGTGCCGCAGCGGTCCATGAACGGGCGTTGGTAAGCCTAAGATCCAACGATCGAATCTGCAGAAGACAGAGGAGATTGCGCCCGCCGGGATGCGCGTCCAAGCCCGTCCCGGTTGCGGCCTGAATCACGAGCGAGGGGTTAGCGTAAGAGAGGCAGTTCTAGTTCCTGCGCCACAACTGCGTACCTTCACCTGGAGAACACGTTGTGGCTGGATGAGTATCGTTTGTGGGCGTCGTGTGGGATGAGTCCGGTCTAGCACGGACGAGAGACGATAGAGAGGCGCGGGTGAGACGCATCTGTCATTGTCGAAAGCGCCTGGAGACAAGACGATCAGCGTTTGAGTGGCACACTGGGAGGAGTACTTACTCAACGATTGAGTAAAGTTCACGTCCCACGGACACTGATAGCGGTGCGGGAGTCGGTGCGTCACGAAATATGAGCGCAGGCAGGAAGCAGATCCTTTGTTCCCGATCGTCGTCCCTGCCGCGCGACCTGTAAGTACGGATGCATCGGGGAACGGCGGTACGCTCGGGACGGTGATTCCTCGAGGGATTGCGTCTTCTCCCGAGAACCGAGTCCCGCCTTCATGACGATACCTCAACAAGCTGCAAGGTATTTGCGCCGCACAGCGTCGGAGCTGACGCGCCGTAGCTGCGGCGGGAGGGAGATTGAACGCTGGAGTCCCCGGTCCATGTGCACCGACCACACTTGGTCATTTACCCCGACAATCTTGGAGAGCATTGCGCGAGGCCGCAGTACAGTCGCATAGTAGCACGGTACCAGAGCTCAGCCTTCGTCATTCAGACCCGGGAGGCAGGACCGTCAAGCCTTACTGTGTATGGCTCGTGCTGTATTTCGTTGAACGGACCCGAGAGGGAAAGGAGCGGCGATCGTGTTCAATGCGTGGGGCATGGTAACTCTCCAGGCGCGTGCCCGCTCATTTGATGGACGAGGATCCGGGGAAGGGAGCTGGAAGGGAGCTGCATTGCAGCTTGCAGACATCAAGGTTTCGGCGGAACACTGAAGTCGTCCGTAAGATTCGAATGTAATCGGACAAGCTTGAGTTAGAAACGCACCCATGCGAGAGCTACAAGGTTGCGTCGCCTAGCGAAGGCTTCTGCGCAGTGCGTTGTGCCTACCGATGCTGCCGACTCATCGTCGACCGTATGCGAAAGTGTCTGCGGTGCGCGATTGTCCCTCCACACATTCGCTGCCACAACTGGCAAAGTTCCTGCGGCTCGGTCAAGCTGGCGGTCCATGGATGACGCAGCGTCCAGCATCTCGCATCTTCATCTTCTGACACATCCACATACTTATACCCAGTAGTGTGGTGGCGTCCAGGTGACCGCTCAGAAGCGCAGAGAAGGAGCATCGTCTGTGAGAGTCCGCAAGGCCACGCTGGGAGAGAGTTTTACCCCTTCGGAAAGAACTTCCCGCGTCGCTTGCTCCCGCCCATGTTCGTCCAAAGCGAGCAGCCAAGGCGATAGATCTGCGGACACGTTCAAGGCACTCCACGCTCACTGGCGAGATGCAATCCGACGATATCAGCAATCACGTATGGAGCATCAGAGGCATTATGTTGATACTCAGCGAATAATGCCTACAGGTCTTCCGCAGCAGTCTGTCCATGACGGCCACTACGGAACAGAAAACATTGGACAGAAGGTTGGTAGCAGTAGAGATCAGGAGATCTCCGGCCGCGAAATGGAGAAGCAAACAATGTGGTTGCAGCGTGCCCAAGGAAACTCACCATGAGGCCTCGGGATGACTCTGGTACGCGCGTCGTTCGGTCCAAGACCGACCATGGTCGGTATGCGAGGTTCCGAGGGGCGGAGGACTCACCGCTCCATTCAGTGGACGTTCGGCGCGATAGCGCTGGGCGTGTTCGCCGTCCGGACCGCACGGTGCGATTACTCGACCGAGGCGGCGTGTTCGGAAAGGCGGGAAAGCTAGGACTATATTGTCCGCGATGTCATGGGGAGAGGTGAGCGATGTCGGCGCATGCAGCACGTTGTCGTGGCTCAACAGCGAGGAGTAAGCGTGCGGGCCGACAGGGCATTGAATCGAGATTGTCCTAAATGCAGGGGAAGAGGCGATTAGAAATAAGCATCGTCCAAGATCGCCCATCTGCCGTCGCTCACCGTGCAAATGCGCCTTGCGGTAGAGGGCGGGCAATGGACTTTGGCGAAGGCGCGGGAGAAGCCGCAGACATACGGCAGCCTCGAGGCGTGGGCTCTCGCCGGCGTGGACGTCGTGTCCGATCCTGACGATGGCTTCGGCACCTGAGGTCCCATCTGACGCGATCCATCACCTGTGTTAGCATTTCAAGTCCTGATCGTCGGATGCACATGAACACGTTCCGTTGAGCAGATGCCATCGTACGCATTACTCACCGCCGTCGGCTCTCCGCATGGCGTGGCGTCGGAGATGACGTCTCTCGGAACTTGCGGTGGTCTCATGCGGATTAGACCTCCACATTGTAAGGCGCATGAGGGCCAGTAGAACTGAGGACCCAACTGGCCTAGGGGTAGCGTCGCATAAAATCCGTAGCTGTAGGTCGATAGATACAGCGATTACTTATAAAACAGGTCGGTCCATCGGTCCGTCTCTCCTCAGTACTTACTGACGTAGTCGTTTGAGCTACATCGGAGGGGGAGTTCGGCGTTCGGCGTTCGCTAGAAGTGCGAGTAGGTCATGGCCCCAACTTGCTGCGTCCAGATCAAGTCATGTTTGCGGGAAATGGGTGGTGCGGTGTGTACGACTGGTACTGTGATATGGAAGAAGGAAACCCAATGAGGCTGAATTGCGGTTGCCAGTTGGGCGGGAAGGAGCAAGGAAGGAGCGTAAGAGTCGTAAGTTCAAGCAGCCTTCGCTGAACGGACCGCAGCGTATCCACGAGGCGCGGCAGAAGATGCAGATGGCGGCGACTCGGAGAGGAAAAGAGAGGAAATATTCTTTAGCCCCGCATGTCACACCCGTGTCACCATGTACCGATCCCAGGCGTCTAACGTTGCGAGTGGTTGTATTATGTGACGCGACTTGAGCTTAAGTACTGGTACCATAACTGAGACCAAGTCGCATAAGTACGGCAACATTCCAGGCTCTGACAGATGAGATTACTGATGAGGCGACGTATTGAACGCATAGCTTGCGTCTCCGAAGTAACTTATAGGGGATGTCGGCACCAGCCTGGCCCAGGAGTGACGACCGCCGCAACCTCTTCCACCTATCAGTATCCTCCACCCTTTATCTACCACGATGCTACCCGGTGCTACTACTCACGCCGACTCGGACACGGGGGAGCCAGCATGCGGAAACACTCTCTGCGAAAACTGGAGCATTTCCCAGGAAAGGTCCGTCCTTTGTGGGAAGACGACTCGTGCGACGTTCAACTCCCGCAGCGGATGCGGCCTCTTGGGATACCTGATCTTGTCAAAAGCGTCGTGCGTGAGCTCCATCTCCGGGAGGTGCAGCGCGCGAAGGCGGGGACAGTGTTCTGCGAAGTGAACGAGCGACTCGAACCCTGCGCGTAGCTGCTCCAGCGTGGTGAGCTCCAGGCGGAAGGTTTCGATATCCGGCCAGGATTCGGCGAGACACTGGATGTCCGAAGCGTCGTAGGCGAAGCAAAAGTCCCCGAAGCTCAACGAGACATTGCGCAGCTCGTGCAACTTGAGCAAGGGCTCGATCACTGCACAGAGGGCACCGGCCAGCATCGGGGCCGGCTTCTGCCATGTGCGTTGGACGGGAGTCCCGCCCACCGGATTGTGAACGGTGGACTTGTAGCACTTCAGATGGAGTTCGGTCAATCGTGTATGTTTGTCCGCCAGTACTCGAAAGTGACTAGCACATTGTGGGGACAGTCGAGCAGGATCTTCGTGTGGGACAGAAATAGTCAGTGAGCGCAGCTGGGGTAGGAGTGCGCTGTCGAGGAAGACTTCCATCGGGTGCCACACGCCCGTAAGTACGAGCACGCGAACGTGATCAAACGTCAAGTGGGCGGGAGATGCTTGGCTGAGAGTTAGGGACAGAGATTCGAGGCGGGGAAGGTTGGAGAGAGGTGTGAGTCCGTGAGGGGGCGCATCTACAAGGGCACTTCGGGAACGCGCCCAGGGCAAGGGGGCGTTGACCTCGACGGTACGTAGGCGCTTCTGGCTCTGGAGGACTTCCAAGCTGAGTGGGGTTCCGCTGTAGACACGCACATGCTCCAGCTGAGGACTCATCGTACACGCCTCGCGGAAGACTTCTTCGAGCCTGTCTCGGAGACTGTATTGAGCTCGCGGGAACGACATGCAAAATTGGCGGACGGAAGGGGACATGAGCTGCAAAACTCCATGCCCATCTGTGTACCCGGTACTGGACCTTGAAGTCAAGATGTGCCTCTTGGCCTCTTCACTCCTAAGAGCGACTACGACTTCGCGGAGCGCCGGGAGTACCGGGCCTGCTCGTAGTAGAGGAACGAGGTCCGCCCAAACCGAAGGACGTGCGTTGAACGGATGCAGCGTAACTGTACGCACTCTGGAGGCGTATCCGTAAAATTCCTCCCATCGCGGATGAGTACGGGGGTCATCTAGAGAGGGATAGGTCTGGTCGACATCAGTACTTCGTCTTCAAGGTCTATACGAGTGGTTGACCTACAAAAGTACGACCGACACGTTCAAAATTGCTTTCAGGATCGAGCACCCGCAGAATTCCAAGCACAGACAGCAGGTTGAGTAAGGGCTCGTCACTGGGGAGACAGGTCCAGAGAACATTGAGAGCGGGTCGAACAAGGTTTCTGCATGTGAGTGCGGAGTTCAAGAGGGCCTGTCGTACTTCCGCGATCTTCTCTTGATCAGTGTAGGAGTCCGGATTCAAGTAGCCAAAGACTTCGTTGAAGACTTCCGGTACGTCTGAAATAGATCGACCGGCCATCGTAGATGCTAAACAGGATTAGACGGATGAGGTACAGGAGAAGACGAAGTTGTTCGGGCGGCTGCAAAGTGATACGCGCTGACGGCGCCTTGCCCAGACCTCACTTACATACTTCGTGGTACGGGATGTTGAATATCGGATACCCGAGTACATGTTCAGATGTACTACGGCATCGATACAGCTTCCGGTTGGGATTAGCGGTTTGCACCAAAGCTCACTGTAACTGAATGTACGCCGGAGTGATCTAGTGAGCCAGTAGTACGCATAAGTACATCCATACCATATATTATTCAAGTTCATCGGCTTCGACGGCTAGACTCGTTATGGTGAGGCAATAAGGAGGAAGTCATCGCATTGCTGGGGTAGCTCGACCTCGAAGGAGACACGGTACCATCTCGAACACAACGCCGACCAGCGCCCAGCGACCTTGAGATGGAGGCTCATGCAGGAGAAGATCGAATCAGCCGCGACGACAGGTCTCCCTACTCCTCTCCCTACTCCTGGTCCATCAAAGAGACCGATGAACCGCGGCCACCGGGGCTCCAACGTGCGGGAAGACCCTCTGCGTGAACTGGATCACCTCGCGAGAGAGATCCAACCCCCCTGGGAACGCGACCTGCGCCACTCTGAACTCCCGCAGCGGATGATGATGCTGTCCTTCGGGGTAGGCAATGCCTTCCAAAGAGCCCCTAGTGAGCTCCATTCCCGGGAGCTGTAGAGAGCGGAGACGGGGACAGTGGTGCGCGAAGTGTACCACAGACTCGAATCCGGCGCGCTGCTCGTCCTGCGTGACGAACTCCAGACGGAAGCTCTCGAGGCCGGGCCATGACTCGGCAATGGACCGCATGTCTGAAGAGCTGTACGGGAACGTGAACTGGCCGAAGAGCAGCGAGACGTCGCGCAGCTCATGCAGAGCGAGCAGGGGCTCGACCATGAGGCTGAAGGGTGAAGTGCCGGATTCCTGTGCACTACGGGAAGTAAACACATTGAAAATCAGTGTTATTCGCGTTGAAGCTCCGAAATCAGTGTATAGGACATTGAACACCGCCACACTTAAAATCAATGTACAGTCATTATCAGCGTTTGGAACACTGAATAGATTTTGCGGCGAGGTCATTGTATGGAACACTTATGACCACACTCATTATCGGTGCTCGAAACATTGATTTTTCGTAGGTCGCTACGTTGATTATCCGTGCTCGTAACAGTGAATATCCGCGGGTTGCCCTGATCATGAGCAGTTGCAGAGTCGTTATTAACTCATGTGGATGTGGCTGACAGACTGAGATATGTACGTAGAGTACGTAGAGTCCGGTGGTACTACAAGAAGGAATAACAGGGTCCTCAGGAAGGTGCGATACAGCGCAACCGGCCGCGGTGCTGATGCACACCCACATTCGTACGTAGCCTTCAGTTACCGCGTCAAAAAAGTAGCGAACAAGTGGAGATGGCTGTAGAGCCAAGTCGGAGGAGGAGGTAGTGGGTAAGAAGGGAGGAGATGATCGTGCTGGGACTCGGGAGATGCGAGGATGGCACCAGGCAGACATACCTTGTCCGTGTCATCCGGGACGAGCAAACCCTATTCCATATAATCCGTACACAGTAGCAGAAAGTCAAATCCAAGAGTGGAAGCTTGCCCGCAAGAGGATACACGTAGACTGGCAAGCAGAGCAGGACCGGGAGCATTCGGATCCCGGCAAGAAGGGAGCGCTCCAGAAGACAGATTGAGATGTCGAGGACGTCAAGAGAGGGCAGTAAGTTGTTTCACAATTTCTCTGTAACTCTGGGGAGGACGGGAGGAGGACGAGAGGAAAGCACAGCGGCCGGTGTCCAAGACATTAGTTACTGCCAGTGAGGACGTGAAGTAAGTACGAGCAGGCTTGAGGCGCTTATATATCCCGTTTTGGTCAAACACTCGTGACGTCATGCTCCGAGTCGGACGCTGGACTTGAGCCGTCTTGTCCTTGACTTCTTACCACCACCATCTCCCTGGCAGCATCCCTCCTTATCGATTTCCTCCATCTCTCAGCAACCAGCTACACCCTGTTGAAGTTTAATGAGCAACCGGAGTCCTCGCTGCTCCTGGATAACATGAAGACGCTCGGTTCGATTTCCACCCGAGGAGGAGGAGGAGTAGGAGGGATGCTCGGATGTGTGGATAGGTACGGGAAATACTGGCAGGGCGTCGTATGGTCGCAAGGCTGCTGGTGAGCTCAATCGCTTGGTGGTGGCCGATATCACTGACTATATGCGCTTGCTCTCGGCTCCACGGAGCATAAGAGTGCACGAGAGGTTCAGGTATGTGGACATTCACATCGTCTGTTCGAATGTATCTGTGGTCCTGCCCGTCTACCACTTCCGTTGTGGTAAGTCATATGTTGCCCTCATCCTTCATCCGTTTGCGCTGATTTCCTGTCACCATATCATCCCGTCGACCCGAAGAGCAGCATGTAGCGCATGCAGGTGAGTCGAGCGAGCCGCCCCGTCCGTAAGTCTCATTCTCAATCTCCAGATTGGCATGGTTCCGTCCCGGTCGAACGGTACGTGCAGCTCTGCTCCCACTGCTCACGCTTACGCAGGGCTCGCGGAAGTCTGCCACAAGTGCGGACGGTAAGCACGCGGAGGGGGGTGCGTCTTCGGACGCGTGTTGGCCAACGACGCACACTCACAACAATACCCAGTGCGTGTCTCTGGTCAGGTGCGGCTGAAATGCGTGCATATGGAGAAACTGTAAGTCTCCGGTACGTCCAATCTGTCCGGTATGCATTACTTAGGTGCCGCCGCTACGTATATGTCGACGGCTTGGGTTGTTTGTCATGTATGTATATACCCTTCCTGCAATACAAATGCTGTTCTACAGTCGATGAAGCTGCAGCGTGACCTGAATGGGCGACCAACGCTATCTGTGGGCAGAATATAATCATCGTGCAGATCGCTGAACATCAGTGCTGCGCACACCGGAAATCAATGAAAAATGGCCGGATTCAGTGTTCTCGACATTGATTTCTACCTTTTCACTCACTTGCATATCAGTGTTGCGTACGTTCCTTATCCTTGCACAATACACTGGCCAATCAATGGTCCATACGCTGAAAACCAATGCGTTTTCTTCCCGCAGTGTGTGCGAGCCCGATGTGACCGACGGACATGACATTGTTGCGGCATTTGACATCAAGTGTGGTGAGGCGGGTATGTTTGATCGACAGGGTTTGAAAGCAGCTAGCGCAAATTTGATACCACACTTGAGCCTCGTGATTTCGTTGTATCACCAAGGCGGAGAACGAGCGGAGCTGCGGCAGATCCGTTTCATCGATGAACAGGTTCAGGCGAGACCATGAACCTCTCAGCGCAAGAAAACGAACACGCTGGAACGCAAGGCGGAGGGGAAACGTCCCGCCCACCGCCAACGAGAGATCCTCGAGACGTGGCAGAGTCGTGAGGGGTTCGAGAGCAACAGTGTTCGTGACGGTGTAGATTGTGACAGCATGTAGTCGCTTGTGGCCGTGGAGGAAACCCAAGTTTATCGGCCATAGAGTACGGACACGTAAGTGGTGCAGATCGGGAGCCATACTGCAGGCAAGTTCAACGATTTTTTGCACGGCAGGCCTGCGGACATGAAAGCCAGGTTCCGGAAGCGACACGGACAGCTGATGTACCGAAGGGGATATCAGCCATAGGGCCCCGCGGGTCTTGTCATTACCAAAGGGAGGTACTGAAGCACCACCATCACGATAAAAGCTGCTTTCTCGGCTAAGGGTGACCTTGCGTAGTGCTGGGAGTAGTGGGTCTCCTCGTAGTCGAGTGACGAGAATTTCCCATATGAACCCCTCACGCGGGATGTGTGGGTCAAGGGTTATTGAGCGCACTTGCATGGAATATTCCTGGAAACGCTTCCATCGAGGATGGGCACGCGGATCGCCTCGGTAAGGATAGGTCTGCTCCGTATACGCATCAGCAGATTGTGGTTATGGTGCAGGCGGAGGAAGCCTACATATATGGGCCCGGATGCACTAACTTCAGTTTCGACCTCCAGCACAATGCCCAGCGTCCACAATAGCTCGAGCAATGGCTTTTCGCTCGGGAGACAGTTCCAAAGAACGTCAAGGGCCGGTCGAGCGAAGTTTCTGCAGGCGAGGGCGGAGTGCAAGAGGGTCTTTCGAGCACAGGCAATCTCCTCTTGATAAGTGTAGTGATCCGGGTTCAGGTACAGGGAGACTTCATAGAGGATGTCCTGTACGTCTGTAATGGATCGGTTGGCCATCCTCAATGTTGTAGGTTCAGCATTCGCGGTCCTGTTACCGGCTGTTATTCAATTGATCGCATGAAAGCGCTAACCCCAGACCATTTACTGACTCACCCTGCGCCGTCCCAGATCTTGGTAAGTATGAAACCAAGTAAGTTGGAACACATCAATGAAAGGATGTTTCGATACCGTGCGATCAACGTGCGATGGCCGTACGATCCGAGGAGCTCCGGCTGCCCTCCGAAGGTCGGGCATTTGGCACAGTGGTAGCGCGCACGCTTCGCATGCGTGAGGTCTAGGGTTCGACTCCCTAAATGTCCATACTTAGAGACTTCGTTTTTTTCCCTATTCCCATGTACAGTTAATGCGACACCTCATGTTATGGACGAAGGTGATGCGAAGAGACAACCGGTGGAGTACCTCAACTACAAACGAGTTTCCGTTATCGCACATATGTGTATGCCACTCACTGCACCTCTGGTTGTAGGCCCCACTCCCCCAGCCATCGCTCAAACAGCCCAGCAATCTTCTGATGTCCGGGAACGTTAGGATGCTGGTTACTACATAACAGATGCAGTGTTGAGCGGCGCGACAGGTCAATGTGCTTTGAAACGTACTCAGGAAAAACGTCCTCCCAAGCGACCCAGCCAGTGGTATTCACCAGGAAGGTGTTCTTGTCACCGACCAGATGTCTGACATCGCCGCGAGCGATCAGAAGCGAGAGCACAAAAATCCACAAAATCCCCGGACGTACCTCTCCTTGACGATGCGTTCGTACTGTCCCTCATAGTAGTAGCTAATTGAACCGTCCGCGCTCGGCCAGCCCCACTGCCCACGCAGTCCATGAGTTTGTACGGGCCGCCAAGCAGCACACATAGTAGGGTGCGCACCGGTGTAAAGACGAAGAAGGGCTGCACGGGATACAGGCCACGGAGGCGACCCAGGAACGTAGTGAAGGTCTAATAGGGTATTGCTCATGATTAGACCGGGTCCGTGCGGTGCTGGTACGTCCCATGTACTTACCTGGACGAAGTCGTCTGCTGTCACGTTCTGCGACGCATCATTCGCACTTACAACATTGCGGGAGAATCAGTACCTGTCTCGAGTCCACGCATCTCCACTCACCCGATGTGGACAACGACATGCGTCGGCGGGGGACGGTCACGCAGGAAGTTCCAGGGAGTTGTGTAGTTGTGGTCAGTCGTGTCGTAGTATCCGGTGTCTTCTGTCTGAAGCGCAGCTCAGTACCTGGGCATACCCTAATGCACCGATATCCGGCCGCGACATACCCTGAAGTACTGGTAAGATACCCCGTGTTGGTTGCCATATGACACAATGTCCTGCGTTCGATAATGAGCCTCCAGCTTCAGGGAGTAAACAAACAGAGTCGTACTTTGAGAGCTGCACCAGGCTGAGCGTTGATGTTGTGCTCTGCCTTGAAGTACTCGCCGGTCAGGAACGGCCACGCCTGGTCCACGCCTGAAGGAAGGTATTGGCCCTGGGAACCGCCGCCAACCCCCTAAATCAGCCATCAAGCAAAGACAACAGCAGAATAGCGGAGAGTCGAACTCACAGCTGAGAGGGAGTCTCCGATAAACTGGAACGCCAGCTTGGACGGCGTGTAGGATAACAGATTCGCACCCTGAAGAATGTCCACGCCGGTTCGAGAAGGTCATCCATACCAGTATATACATAATGGATCCAGGAGGTGCAGACCTTGTTCAACACAATCGACTCGAGGTTAATGCGGTTGTTCTGCCACCCCTCGACGTTGATGCGTACAACGCTGCTTCTCGGTTTTCTAGACCTCTTTCCCGCCAAAGTGGGAGCAGAGAGGGGGATCTCGTTCGACCCTTCCGTGACGTTCACCGTGTAGAACGGCTCGTAGTCCACTGAGACTCCGACCGAAGCCAGCGGAGACGTCGTGTGCCGGCCAAGATTCAACTTCAGGGAGGAGAGGTCCTCGACGTGAAGCTTGAAGCCAGAACCAGCCCTGCGGATATTAGAACGTCAGTGAAGTGTGGTCGCGTCTGCAGACTTCCCTACCACCATGTTCCTGGAGACGAATCCCACCGACCATGGTAGTGGATCAAAGGATGGTCATTCGGGATGACCACTCCATTCGCCGAAGTATCCGAAGCAGGTACGGCACCCACGCCGAAGATGGCGAGGAAAGGGATTACCGTCCGACCTGCAAATGACTGTGGATACATGTTACTAGCTGAACCTTACGAGATCTGGAGCAGCGTGCTCACTCATGAAAGCTGCAGGTCGAGAGCTTATATAAGGTCGTTGAGCTCGTCACGACCACAGTGGACGGATTGCGTACGAGGCGAACGACCTTCTGACGCCCTCTTTCCCGAGATTCTCCCGCAGGATCCCCGCGAGCTCGTGAGCGATCCGCCGATCCTATGACCAAGGTCGGGGATAGTCAGCACGTAACAGCGACGGCGGGCCGCAAATGTGAGCAGAGGGATGATGCAGTGAATACGCGCAGGGTTGTGGTTGGGTTCTGAAAGGAGTACAACCTCCCCATCAGCATCTGACGGAGTCATGCCTCAGGGTATAGGCCAGCAGACTCTGGATGCGAAGTCTTCCTTGCCTGTGGCCGGCCAACAAAGAAGCCGCCGCTCCGAGTCGGAGCGGGCGATCGCATAACAGTGAGGTCGGGATCGTAGGATCTCGCTTCGAAAAGTAGCATCAGTGGCGACTGGATAGCACCTGATAGCACTACATAGTTAATAGAAGTACATACTGCATTGAAATTGTCGACCCCGATGACCTTGAATTCTTTGGCGAGAAGATAAACATCTAAAAACGAAGACCGGGCGAACACGCCATAGGTGACCGCCGCCAGGCACAAAGTCCCCAGTGGCGCGCGTTCCATCTGGTCGAGCTGTACTGTTATAAGGACCATCCGTCGTCGAATGACAGGCACCGCAGCGGATGCGCTGGTCAGTAATCCTTCGAAACAGCGACTATGCGGGATGACGTACAGATACGAGGCAAGGTACAAGCGTACCGAGTATCAAGGCATCGTCAATGGCACGGTCCATTGTGACCCCCTGGTAAACTTCAGCGCGACTAATAATGAGCGGATCGCGGAATGGCAGACGCACAGGGTACAATTGTCAAAGCCGCGCACTGAGCACAGCGTCCCGGCGTAAGGACCTACTGTTCCACCGTGCGTGCATCACACGCCGACGATCATTCGGGCACATACTTTGGTATGTCCAGCTTGACCATATGCTATGAGCAAGCACTAGCGATCAAGGAACAGTGGGCTAGCCAGGATGTGAAGGATTGCAGCCGAATCGCTATGGCGAAACGAGCGTAAATGCAGCGTAGATACATAGGCATATAGTTACCAAGAGATACAACTACAGAGCAGTCCAGCTTCTGCCTTGAACTATTTTTTGAATAGATTTCATGGTGAACCGCGAGACCTGAAGGGAAGGAGGGAGTAGTCATGTGTGTTGAGGCTCGGTCCATCCGCTATGAGGCAGCGTCACCCTCCGTCTTCGCCTTTTTCGAGGACCCAATAGTGGGCACAGCCTGGCCGCGGATGCCCATGTTCGGGCCACCATCTGGCTCGACAGCGCGTTTGCGCTTCTCGCCGGACTGCTCACTGCCAGCGGCACCATCTCCGCCAGCGGCAGCAGCCTTCTCCGCGTTCCGGTCGCCACCACTCCTCGCGCCTCCGCGTCCGCCCCCACGGCCGCCTCGCCCACCACGACCGCCACGACCACCACGCCCACCGCGGCCTCCCCTGCCGCCACCGCGTGAGTCGCGATTTTGTGCAAACGAGAGTGCGCGCTTGGCAGCGGAAGCAGCCCGTTCTAGCTGGAATGCCCGCTCTGTCTCCTCTGTCCGATGTAAGATGTGAAACATGTGAGACATTGAAGGTGGAAGACGAGGTGATATCTGACCGTCTGGGACACTCCATGTGACCTCCTTCAAACTGAGAGTCTTCAACTTCTCCCGCACGTAAGCGATGTCATCATCTGTCAGGACCTTGTCGAAGCCGACGAGACCTGAACTTTCGCCCTTGGTGTACTTGACAAACGGCGCGCGAGCGAAGCGCTCCTTCAGCGTACCCTGTGCGACCTGTCAGAAGCTGAGACTCCATACGAGAACAGAGCACACGGACCTTGATCTCGTCGAAGCTAACATCCTCACCGGCACCCTCAAATCTGAGAGAAGCACCCTTCACGGCTGGAACATCTTCCGGCTTGACGCTGCCACCGTCCTCCTCATGGACAAGGATTCGGTTGCCCAGGAATTCGAGGTAGACGTCCGGCTTGCCCTTCGGCTCATCGTTGCCCTTGCCCTTCTTGCCCTTCTCCTGCTCTGCCATCTCCTTGAACGCGTTGAAACCCTTCCTCCCGCTGCCGGCGATGTTCTGCTTCCGGAGGTCGGCCGCCTTGCCTGTGAGACCCTTCTCCTTGATCTTCATGTCACAGTAGGCCTCTCTTTGGGTTCTGAATTAGCTGGGAACGGGCATACGATGCCGGCACATGACCTACTTTGACATGATGAGGAGCTCCTCGCCGTTCCATGTCGGCTTGGGATCGGCATTGAGGAACGCGTTCACCGACTTGAAGTCGGCAAACTCCACGAAGACGGAGCCCTAGTCGCATGATGCTGAGGACTCGGAAATGTGCGAACCGTAGGGTGGGACGCACCTTGAACTCCTTCGTTCCGTCTACTCTCCTCATACGCACAGCGTTCGTCTTGCCGTACTTGTCGAAGAACTCTTCGAGTTTCTTCTGCAGACCGGGCTCCTCCTTCCCGAATCCTTTCTAAACCACCCGTAAATCCCCAGGAGCGCACCAACGTCCGACCTCACGCACCGCGTAGATACTCCGCTCGAACTGGCCCTTCGGAGGTTGTACCTCTGTCCGCCTGCGCACGTTCTCACCCGCCTCGTCCACTTCCAGCTCCTCGCTCTTGCGGAGGGCATCGGCCACCCACGCGTCTCCGAGGGCCTGAAACTCGCGCATGCGCTTGAAGGACGCGACAGTCTTTACGGGTACCCAGTGCTCGGGGTTTGCTGTGTGTAGCGTCCACATGAACCTGCGCACACGACCTGTTAGCATCTATCGCAGTGGTTGAGGTACAAACGCGTACTTGTCGAAGGGAAGGTTGGAGTCCGCGAAGTAGAACTCGACTAGCTCTCCTTCAGTCCGCGAGCCTTTACGGTGATATGTATGACATACCTTGGCGGACCGCTCTGAGCTTTTTCGCCTCCTCCTCCTCAGCGGAGGAGCTCGGCTCTTCAGCCATTTTCACGTCCTCAACCGGCTCAGGCTTGGTTTCGACAGCAGCAGACATGGTGAGTTTGTGGGAGGGGGGAGGAGGAGAGCCACGAGCGTGACTTGTAGAGTACGAGACTCGAGTCTCAGTCGATCGGCAGAAAATGGGATAAACGCGCAATCTTATCTTATCAGTCTGACTAGTCGCTACCAGTCGCTCCGCTCCCCATCTTTCAGCCTGGTCTCCTTGGGTCTCCTCATCCTTCTCACTTTCTCGCCGTCGGGAAGTAATGTGAGTCTAAATCGTGCGATGTTGCATTCAGTAGAGGCGGAATGCTGGCTGACGGCATGCTTCTCACAGAGCTTCAGGGACCGCCTACTGTAGGTTCGGTAGTCCAGGCTGGAAGCGATTCGTCGAGAGTTGCAAGAACGGCAACACACGTCCCTCCTATAGATTCACGAGGTGTCGGGTACGATTGCCTGCGAATTGCCCTTGTAATCTTTGCCTGGTGTGCGAAAAGGCACGCACCACGGCCCTCGTCTCCTGCCAATGCATACTTCGCGCTCTGCCATTCCTGTCCCGCAACTTCTCCGACGTGGCGGGGGAAACGTCCCGCTACATCGCCCGCACCATGTGCACTAGGAACGCAACTCAGCTCAGTCTCCGATCGTGCACGGGAGGAAGCGAGGGAACGCGTCTACGTCCAGGGCAGACCGGCGCAAGGTACGTACAGCCGTCTGTCGCAAATCGTCGCAAATCGTCCGTGCTGGTGTCATCAGATGTACATAGACAGCAATCAACCACGTACTAACCAACTCACATATAGCACATAATCGCCCACAGGTACAACATCGCCCGATGCCGTGACCGGAGGCCCGCGCTACAAACCCCGCGATGCTCATATGTCCGTTCGCTGGCGTCACCTCGAGGTACATCGATGCGCCCATCGTTATACCAATTGCGATACGGCCGATGTTACAGCTCGGCACGACAGTCGTGCTAGACGGTGGCTCGGCAAAGAGTACGGGAGCAGTCCGAGTGATGTACGCCGCCAACACGATGCGCTCGAACTGACAGTATGCAACTCGCTCATCTATTCCGCTTTCACTCACATTTGTGGGCGATACTAGGACATCATCTATCGTCAAGGTACTGGGACCTATCACATGAGAGCGGCTACTGCCTGGTGGGTCACCAGGACTCGTTCGCGGCGAGTCGCGTTGCCTCAGAACGGCTCAGTGAGTTGATCTTCACTCTCACTCTCACTCTTGCGTCTTTGCTTTGACCTACTTTCATCGTCTATCGCAGCCCGCCGTGTTTCCAGGGGCCCCTTCTGACGCTCTACCGGTGCGCTCATTGAAAGTCATCTTCTGCCGCGAGCTCGTCGACCGCCGAGCCGCAGCGCGGCTCTCCCTGCTCTCCGCACAATGAAGACGAATACAATACCGTGCGCCTCTCTTGGCGCTCTCCTCTCTAGGACATGCTGATCCACGCGTTTCGCACCCGCTCACTTCTGTTTCCCAGCACTTATCTAGATGCTTTCCGATTACCGATACCGATCCTCCAACCGTCCCGCCCATCAGCCAGTGCTGTGCACACAGAGCCTGAAGTCTACCTTGTGCTGTTCACAAATGATGCTGTTGAAGAGTGTAGATCTTGCCGTGGCTCTGAGAGGTCGTCCACGACATTGTGAACTTGATAAAGGTCAGAATTGGTGAAAGTTAGCATCGTTCAGACTGAGCTTGATTGCCGCCTGCTCTGATGTTCAGGCGGTTTACCGAGTCCGACCGCGCCGTCAACTTCTTTCTTTGGACCTTGATGTCTCTCAGTCTGCAACTGCGTCGCAAGTCTCGCTGGTCAATACAAAAGCCCCATCGGGACTTATCGCGCCAATTCGCCACAGAAGCATCGACATGTGTCCTCCTTTGGCCTTCCACGGGCGTCCTGGACGACGATGTCGCAGAACGATTGGTTCAGGCTGCATGTGCGCCCAACTGACCCGCACAATCAACGATTCGAGAAGCACGTCTTGTCGGGTTTTCCCTGCACACAGCGCCCCTATGGACACGTCGAGGCTCCCCCGAAGGTGAGGATCCCCCCTCGGAACACTCAGCATGGGCCATACGCGGCGTGGGCCTGGCATTCACACCACGAACTCTAACGTAATCCTCCCAGGTTGTCATTCGCACCATGCCAATTCTGCCCGTTTGAGACAATCAAACAACGCTCCCGAGCCGGCAGACGGCCAGCGAACTTCGATTTGTACCGCGCGGGAAAGAGTGTGCCCCGGCAGGGCTGGCGCGCTCAGAAGCTTCGCATATTAATGCTGCACATGTAGGCTCCGGTTCGACATCCGCTGTGCGACCTGCCCCCCCGTTCAGTCTCCGCCATCTCCTCACGAGCGGGTCCCCGGGATGTACGCCGCAAGCTACCACTACCACGACGACCTGCGCACCATGGACCCCCGATCGCGCATCCCCGACGACCCGTACGCGCAACCCCCGCCCAGCTGGCAGATGCTTCAGCATCCCCCGTATCCCGATCTCAGTGTGCCGATCCCGCCTCCGCAGGGGTCATCCGTGCACGTTTCATCTCCGATGTCAACACCCTCCAATGCCGGAGGCAACTCCCCCGTTGACTACTTCGGCATGCACAACATGGGCTCAAGCCAGCAAGAGCAGTGGATGATGCAACAAGCACAACAGAGTGAGTCGTCACTATTTTCCAGTCCGCTCGATAAGCTAATAAGCTTTGACGTGTAGCGCACTCGATTTCCGGGCCGTATGTCGAAGGCGGTGAGTGTGGTTGCCTGATGCTACGTGTCGGAACAAGGTACAAGGCTTGTCGTGCGCGACTGACGTTCACTTTGACCACACAGGTTACCTTCCTCCGGTCAAGGCGGAGACTAACCATTACCCGGCGACACTCAGTGCGGACTACGGGCACATTCTGCAGGATCCCTCACAGTTCAATATTGATCACTTCACGCAACTGAGTAGCGGAGCGAACGGGGGCAGCACTGCGGGCGGTCCCGATCGTACCAGACGCGGCCGTCAAGGAGCAGCTAAGCGCACTGGCGCGTGCGCCCGATGTCGGCGGCTCAAGGTAATTTTACCGCGCTCACCCGCGATGACGCACAACATTTTGGGCATGCGCTGATTCCTTTGTAGATGAAGTGCACCTTCAACCAAACCGACGACGAGGTGTGCTCCCGGTGTGTCGCCGGCGGGTATGAGTGCGTCTTTCTGGGACGAAAACCCCGCGCGCCCGGGTACGTTCCCAGCGGCCTCTTACATCTCAGCGGCCTGTTGTCGCTAACTGCCTGCACAGCGTGCGGATGGTGCTGCGCCAGCAAATCCGCGAGAAGGATGCCCAGATCGACAATCTTTTGAACAGGGTCAACCCTGGTCCCACGATGGCGACACCGCTCACGCTAGTGCCCGCCCGGCTCCCGTTCACTCAAAAGGAGCGGGCTGAGTACCGGGACGTCCTTACGTACCTCGAGCGCGCCGCCCAGCAAGCAGGGCAGCGGTTCATGGGTGACGGCCGCACGAAGTTCGACATCTCCGCCCTTGAGGATGTGATGTCCGAGGACGAGTCGGATAGCGGAGAGGAGATGGCCGAAGGGCTGACCAGCCCGAAGCGGGGTACTTCTCCGAGGAACGAGCAGTCACGCTCCATGGAAAGCATCCTGGAGGTCGCGGCTCCGACAGGAATGATGGCCGCCGCCGCTTTGCAGAACCGGGGCGCGAATGCAAAGTCTCTCCCGGATAGCGCTTCGGAGTCGAGTGATTCCAAAAACAGCGCCGATGCAGGCGTAGCAGGAGAGATGTACTTCCTCCCTGGTGAGTAGCAGTTAATGATCTTCGAGTGCCGCTGTACACTTCGCTCATTGTCCAATGTTGTCAGGCCCACAAGCCAATCTGCAGTTGCGTCGTTTGATAGTCGAGCGTCAAAGTCCTCCGGACATCCTGCTTTCCGGATTGATCACGCCAGACGATGTCACCGCTCTGTTTGAGATGTACGTCCTTCTCCCGATACTGTGCAAACTGACAAGCTGACACATATCTTCCATAGTCACTATAAATGGATTAATGTGGGCTATATCAGATCCCATGGTGTTGTAAATCCCGCACTAATGCTCCTTTCAGCCAATCATTCCCATCCTCGACGAAAACATCCACAGCCCGGCTTCCGTGCTCGCACGCTGTCCGTTCTTGTTCACCATTAGTACGTACTCTCCCGCCAATAGTCAAAGGTGACTATCAGCTAACACGACGCAGTTTGCACCGTCGCCTCACGGTATTACAAAGAGAAGCCTCAAATTCATGGTATGGCCATTCATTTCGCCAAAGCCGCCGCTGCCAACGCTGTCATCGACGGATGGAAGACCGTGGAGATGTGTCAAGCATTCGCGCTATGGAGCGTGTATAACCCGCCTGCACGTCGTTGGGAGGAAGACCGTGCGTGGTGTTATACCGGAATTGCATTCCGGTGGGTCATCGACTGCATCATCGCATTGTCACGGTGTGCTAATCCGCCCGCTAGACTTGCTACCGAGCTCAACCTCAGTCGTATCCCCGACAAATTCGCCGATGAACGGGCGGCGCGCGAGAGCCATAACCGTACGCGCATGTGGCTGATGAGCTTCATTATGGACCGATGTCTGAGCATCCAGTCCGGCAAGGCCTGGATGGTCCAAGAAGACTCGGTGCGTGTCGTCGACCTCCATGAGTGCCGTGACTGACCCGAGTGCTTTTACTCCCATACCCAGACCCTCCGTGACGTCGCCTCATGGTTGCGCAACCACAAGTATCATAACCAGTGCGACGGCTATCTGACGAGCCTCACGGAGCTGCTTATCATCATGTCGCGCTTTGTCGGCACCGTCAACCCAGCCTTTGGGACAAGTTCGGTGGAATCCATCGACGTAAGTTTCATGTATCCTTTTGCGGCAGCGGGGTCTGACATCATCGTGCTTCGCCGCTTGTAGGACATTGACTTCGCTGCGCTCTATAGAGCATACGATGACGAGCTCATGGCATGGAAGAACAACATCGATGACCGACACAAGGGCGAGAAGTCATCTCCAGGTCCGTCTATTGGCCGTGCAGAGTCTGCACCCGCTTCTCCACTGACACGCCCCATCGTCTCCGTGCAGAACCCGCTATTGTAATGGAAATCACGTTGGTGAACTGGTGAGCATCCCGACCCGTTCTAGCGGCGCTTGTTCGGCTGCTAACCACCGTGGCGGTCAGCGTGTACTATTACTGCCGTCTCGTGATCTGCTGCTGCGGCATGCAGCTGATGTCGAAGCAGAAGACAATTAAGCCGAGCGAGCTCTTTGCAGGCGTGCGTAATATCTCGTTATCTACCATTGGACCCGGCTGAATATTCAATGGTCCTAGTGTGTGCAAGCCGCCACTAGCCTCGTGAAGCTTATGATTGAAGGTTTCGTGCCGAGCGGATTCGTACCCTATTTCCCGGAGCTCGTGTATGTACACTCCGCATTCGCAGCTGTGGTCCTCCTCAAGGTATGTCCGCTATCTATATAGTGGCGGCCTTTCTCACTGACGGTTGATCCCTTGTTCAGTGCCTTCGCCCCGAGTACAACGCCTTCCTAGACATTCAACAAGAGGAGCGGATCATCGACCTCGTGAAGCGGCTCTTCGAAACCTGGACGTCGGACAAGTTCTCTCTTGACGAACGGCACAACACCCAGCTATACGCTCGCTTCGTCAAGCAGCTCATGGAGCCGCACGTCACGCGCCTTGCGCAGAAGAAACGCGCCGCCGGTCAGTCTACCACTGAGGTCAAGACCGAGCAAATCCCAATATCTCCGACGAGCATATCGGACTCGTGCACATCTCCGACGATGTACCCTGAGCAAGATCCTGCTCTGAGCCTTGGAGACATCTACTCACCCGACGTGGATGTCTCGAAGGCCGCTGCGCAGCTTGCCGCCTCCGGGATGCTTCCCGACCCGGGTGTCTCATGGGAGCAACTTTTCACGTCGTCGGATAGCGGAGGATTCCTCAACGGCCCCATGGGCGGCGGTGATGTAACGGGCATGATGGGAGACGAATGCCTCGCAGCCATGATGGGATTGGGCGATGGGGCGTGGTTCCTCCAGACCTGAGCCTCGGGGCCTGGCCTCTCCGTCATACGATCTGCTTGTCGCTATCGGACTTCTGTTGGTACCTCTTTTCTCTCGCGCATCTCGTCTTCTCGTCGGTCAGTTATTTTCTGCTCTCGCTATGCTTCTGTTTGTCGCTGTCCGATCCGTTTGTTCTCGGACTTCTGTGACCTTCTCGTCTTGTTTCTCCCGTTTGTCGTCGGAACCTCTTCGTGTACTTGTACTCGCCATGTATTCGCTGCCTCCGTACCTTATGGATAGATGTATCTATGTACCGTAACAAGTGTGTCTGGTTGATCCCGACTTCCCGGATCATGCTGCTGTACCTTACATACCTCGACCAATCTTTAATATGATCAGCATCGTCTTCCATTCCGCGCTGAGCACGGGATGGTCGCTGAGAAGTAAGAAGTTCAGCGGAGATATGATTCGTACGTTCAGGGCGGTCGTCGGGGGGAAGGCGGGGGAGAATAAACGACTGGACGATCGCTTGACCTGCGAGGATATCCCACACTGAATGCAGCGGAGAACGAAACCAGGGATAGAACGCATAGGTACATCCGCGCTCCGACGCGCTGCGTCGCTCACAAGGTCAGCGAAGCCGATAGTACCTATCGCGCGAGACTTTCGCCCTCCGTATGGACAAGGGCGCTTGCCCTGGACGCCCTACCAGGGGAGATGACGATTCTCCCAGACGCACATAGAAGGTCTGGGACGTTAGGTGTGGTTTAGTGGCCGAGTCCGTGCGAAATGGACTGCACCTGACAAGCACCTGATGGGACACACAAACTCTCAAGACGCCCGAGAATGCCTCCGAACCCACCGAAGACAGGTCGGATCACGATTATATGAGGGACTCGGCCTCTACAATTAATCCATGACCTGGGATCATTGCGACTGCATCCGCGGGTGGCCGACCTCAGTGAGTAGCTGCTCAGGACGGTTGTTACGTCATTTCGCCGAAAGGGTCGGAGAAGGAACCTGTGAACTGGACAGACCTTGAGTTCCACCGAGTCAACGTAGGTCAACGTTGAGTTCAAATTGATGCGTTTGAGGCGTCGATGTGCTTCGGAACTTGACAGAAGACCAATGGCAAAAGGGAAGCGCAGTGGATGAGATTGAGAGACTCGACGATGGTGAGTACAGTATTGTCGCACCGCGGCGATACCTCTATGATGTAGTCTATGGTGATACAAGCGCCAAGAATTGAGAAGGAGCGAGTTCAGTCATGGTGGAAAGGGTTTCCAAATGCTCCTATAGAAGGGTATCAGCGGAGAATCAAGCGTGCGGATGAGGGGACTTGAGGGGACTTACTCATCCACGGTTCACGGACTATCCGCGCCCGCAGCATGCCGGCAGCCTGCAACTTGGGAAGAAGAGGTGCGTCATACTCCTCAAGATTTACGCAACGATCTCCTTCATCCGGGTGAACGTCGAACACGATGCGCTCCAGGTTCGGGAAGCGTCCGGTTCCCGGAGCGAAGATGGCGTCCAACTTGTCCAGGTCCCAATATGGGACACAGTCTGCCCACCAATCGCCGACCTCGGAGCAGTGCACTCGCAGTCTAAGAGCGAGTATACAGAATGTAGGCGGAAGTGATGTAAGAAGTGGTACAAGCATTGGGGGTTGTGGCATGGGGATGTAGTGTTCGCTCTCGCCGAAGCTGTAGGACGAGTGGGACCAGCCGAAGATCCCCAGTCGGAGGTACATGAGTTGCGTACAAGCAGCCAAGGCTACTCCAAGCACCGGTCTAGTGGATTCTGATGACAACGCAGTCCAATGCACGTCAATGAGCCTGAAAGGGGAGTGAATGCATGCGACGACAAACCTGGTATATCGTCAGGTTTTGCACCTTCACCCAAGTCGAGGTCAATGCTGACCAGATTGTGCGCCACGTCAGACGAAAGGAAGCGTATGAGTGCAGGACTTTGAGGGTGACTAGCGCCAATGCGATTGCACTGGAGGGCGGGTACCGGGTGCCAAGATCCTCTCAAAGAATCCGACATGTTCTCCTAGGAAGTCCACCTCGAGGAGGGCCAGTCGGCACGGACTGACGAGGGACCGCGCGCCCACGTCAAATCCCCTCCGGTGCATCTGACCAGAGATCTTGAGCGTGCCAACGGACATCACAGACAGCAAACTTGATAGAACCATCAGAAAGTGAGGTCCCGCATGCACATCCCCGAGCCGAAACTCGAGGACGTCGAGGCAAGCGAGCGGTGCCCGAGTTGCAACGAAGGCGTCTTGGAGGCCCACGTCTCCAAGGATTTGAACGCCGCGGAAAGTAAGCTTACGCAGCGACTTGAGGCTCGGGAGGATATAGATGAAGTCTTCGTATTGGAAGACAAAAGGCCTCACGCCCCAGTCTACCATCCGCTCGCCCCCTCCAACGAAGATGAGCTCCCTGATGTGTGTCACCACGTCCGGCTGTGTGTAACAGAAGGAGAAGAACCCTTCAAATCGATTATTCCGACCGGTCACCTGCAGAAGACATCCGCGTCAATATGTTATATTTGCGCCTGATGCCAATGTCTGAACGCGTTCACCTTGACGATGGCGAATTTGTGGCGTCTAGAGAGCTCGTACCAGCACTTTGAGACGAGGGTACAGGCATGCAGAGAGGCTTTGTCGTCGATGAGAAAGTCAAAGATATTGTCGAACATTTCCGGGGGAAGGTCGTCGAGGGCCATGGTCGTAGGATCAGCGGCCATGGTGGGAGGAGGACAAGGAGGAGTGATAGATAATGGCGCCAGCACACTATGGCATCGTATCTTACGTACCCGAACTCGCACCAGGCTCGTGCTTGCGATAACGAACTGGACGTAAGTAGTGCTGCACGTTTCGCATTGAGTACTGAGAAAGAGGCTGACGTGTAGTATCAAAGTGCCGGAAGAATTACGTCCTCTGACGGAGTTGTCATCAACACATACGTTCACGCCTTCTACCACAATGCACAAACTCACGTTCCAGAGGGGCAGGATCGAAGACATCTTTGACTAGCCCGGCGGCGCGCAGCCTGGGCAGGAGGGGATCCATGGCCTCCTTGAGCGCCTTGTGTCGTGGGCAGTCAAGCTCGAATATGACCCTTTCGAGCATGGGTGATGTCGCGCCCCATCTCGGCGCCAGCAGTTCGTCAATATCGACATCCGTAGAGTCTGACGAGGGCATGGACCATGGTGCGCAGCTTGTCAGATTTTGTCTGGCTGATAGCGGTACAGCTATATATGTCGTATAAAGTACCAAAGAAGGAGCTGCATAAATTTGACGTGCCGTATTAAAGTGCCGGCAGAAACACATCCTCTGTCGGGACGTCCTCAACATCAGCATAGTTGCATGAAGCGCTGAAGGCTCGACTCACGTTCTAGAGGAGCAGTGGCGACGATGACCGTGAGCAGCCCGACAGCGCGAAGCCTCGATAGGACGGGAAGCACTGCGGCCTCGAGTACCTTGCGTTGTGCGTAGTCGAGCTCGACAACAACCCTTTTCAGCATAGGGAACAGCGCCCCTCTTCCCGGAGACAGGAGGTCGTCCATCTCCGGCAAGTCCCATAATGCTAGGTATTTGAAGTTGCTTGACCTATTGACCACGCGGACTCCCAATACCTGGATCGTAGGAGGTGCCAGACGCAGGATCGGACCCAGGATGGAACGTCCCGGATCCGCTGGCCTCCGTCTGAGCAGGCAAGGAATGTCCAGGCGGAGGTATCGGAGACATTTGCAGGAGGAGAGGGCACGGCCCACGACGTCCCGATCTGGTGGTAACATTTGTCAGAAATACTGTACGAGGCGGCATGCACCAACGGAAGGCCAGACGTACTCTCTGACCATGAATAGATGACGAGCATCACCAAGTGTAAGTCAAGGCTGACGATGCTCTGTGCTGAGGTCAAACGGAGGAAATTGTGGAACCGCTGGGCAGTGAGAGTCAGGTAGGGATAGATTGTTGACGATGTCGTTCTGAGGTCTCCAGGGCGGAGGAGACGTGCGAAAAAGCCATGGAGGTCAAAGTCTGTCTCGTTCGGTCTCCAGTACATTTCTGCGCCGAACACCAGGTTGATGGTTGACACGCGTCTCTCCGGCAGCCAATTAGCTAAGTCAACCTCGAGCTGGTCCGTGCTGATATTGCCAGGAACGAGGAGCCCGCTCACATGCAGCGTTTCCGCGCTGAACAAGGAGAAGAAGTCGGCAAAGTTGTCCAGATACCCCGTGTACTCGGCACTGCGGCACCCTTTGACCGTGAACTTGCGGAGGACGAAGGGGAATTTCGTGTCAGCGGCGAGCCTCCGAAGAAGTCTCTTGGGTACGCGTAACACAAGCTGGATCATCGAAAGCGTGTGCAGAGAGGTGAGCGTGCGCAAGATGGCGACGAATGATTCGAGATCGAAGTTGCACAACTGCTCCTCGTTTGTCGATGCAGCCAGGTGCAGTTCTTGGATGCAACCGGCGATGATCGTGCGTTGACTGAGAAAGTCGAAGAATGCGGGGAATGACTTTGACTGCCAGTTGACATTCACAGTCACGACGGCGTACAGGTAGGGGAGCACGATGTCTCTCCAGCGTTTGCAGACGAGCCCCGCGTTGATCAATGCTCGTTTCCTGTTCCGTAACAGTTTGAGGATCTCGTCCCAAAGCTCCGGAGGAAGGTAACCATCCCGCAGTCTAAGATGGCGTCAGCTGCGCCGAGGACGAGGGAAGCACATCGCACTTACGGAGTATCGAGTGCATCCTACCGTCCATGGAAGACGCTTAGTGGGTTTCTGTGCATGGATCGGGAGGTATTACTCACCTCGAAGTAGAAGGGGAGCTGTGACAGCGTATCCATGCTTCTCGAGTCCCCGGGGAATCTGTACTATGCGAAGCAGATATAAAGTCTACCTTATCTGGATCGGAGTCCGGCGACGGCGGGTTTCGTGAGAGCCGCAATGGCGCAGGGCTCTGTTGGGGCTCTGCACAGGACGTCTGATGGATAGTTTTCAGCCGTTCGTAGAGAGGGAAAGGCTGTGTCCTGGCTGTGTCCGACCGGGTAGTGAACGCACAAGCGAGTCAGACATTCGATTTCTAGGCTGAGAGAGGCGCAGCCGACCGGTGGATTGGAGGCGGCGAGCAGCAACGCGCACGATTGCAGAGCCGTTTACGGATCTACGTTAGGTATCAAGGCAGAAAGAAGTACAGCCCAAGGAACAGCAAGTCCGCCAGTCCTTGTATAGTCTGCGGATGTTCAGAGTTCCCGGAAGATGGCTGACCATGTACTTCAGCGATTGGAAGTTTCCAGCATGGAGCCGCACCGTACATCCTGGTTCAAGGTTCTTGAATCTGACAAGGTCATCGTAGACATGCCACAGTCCGCCTGAGTCTTCCATTGCCTGGCAGTATACGACAGTGGTCCAGCGCTTGGTCCAGCGAGACTCAAACGTCCCGTCACCTTGGAAGTCACTGCAAGCAGGCGTACCATATGTAAGCAGTCGTTGAAGAAGAGTTCGAGACCAACGCACGTATGTGGACTGTAGGATGTCCTTGCCACAGCATACAACGATGACCATGTCAGCTGCTGCTGTATCACTTTCGGGCGGCGGAGGCAGTGTGATGGTTCGCAGAGAAGCACCGAAGCACGTTCTACAACCTCACCGACTTCCAATTCCCGCGCTGCCGGGTTCCCCCTCTCTCCCCACCGTCACCACACAGACCCCCACGACCTCGATACCCATGTCATCTCGAAGCAAGCGTCGCGCAGAGCCCGAGCCGGACAAGAAGAAGAGAAAAAAGTAACGTCTCTCTACCTTCCGTGCGCAATCTAGGTCACGAACGAGTTCGACGTGGCGTGGCGCGACCTCCCAACTCCCAATTACCTCATCATAAGGGCGAAGCGGGACTCGGACGAGGATGACTTCGACGGCAGTGATGCTGGCTCTGACGAGGGTATCGACAATGGTGCGCAGCTTCTCAGAGTTCGTCGGTGTGGCAGGGTATTGACCCGAAGGACGCGGACAGATGAGCTTGGGGCGCTGAGCAAGGAGAACATCATCACCACGGGTCGGCGGACGCGCGGGATCCGGATCGACTACACCAAGGTCGAGGGGTTCAACGCGGGCGACGATTCTGATGAAGAGGAAGAGGAGGAGCCTAAGAAGAAGAAAAAGAGCTCCAGCTCGAGCAAGAGCAAGGCGAAGCCGTCGAGCGCGGGTTCGTCGAAGAAGGCTCCTGCCCCTCCGCCGAAGCCCGTGAAGAAGGCCAAGAAGGTGATTGAGTCGGATGAGGACGAGGAAGCAGAGGACAGCGAGAAAAACGACGACGATCACGACGACGGGGGGAAGGATGAGGAGGGAGTTGAGGAGGACGACGATTGATGTGTGGGAGACCAGTGTTTAGTGGATCGCGTACTTGACCGGTATGTCCAACTCGAAATTTCGTGAGTCCGAGTCTGATGATCGTGCCAGGTTGTACATGTACGATACGTGACTGCAAGCTGTACGATTAAAATGTTCCTCATGGGTGTATATCATGTTTGTTCCATCGCACTACCCGAGGTCCTTCCCGCTTGGCAACGCTACGGATGTCGCTCGCTGTATGCGCGGTCATGCGATAGCAGGAACAACATGCGCGCAGTTCTGGTACGCGATAAACATCTTCCTTCCACATCCTCTCTCTGGGTCTCAATTCTCATAGTATGCAGTACAGGCTGGCTCCGGGATATGACAGCGCTAAGATGCACAGGATATATTTCATAACTTCGACCGCGCAGCAAGACGCTGGCCGCGCTCAAGCATAGGCTTGATGTACTTCTGCAAGTCCTCAATCAGCGCATAGACCCACCGTCGCCGCGACCCGACGTACCTTGTAGCCTTCAGTAACCTCGCTGGCGTTTAACGGCTCCGACTGCGCCCGCTTCCACAAGCTCTCGTACACGTTCCCATCATACACTCCAAGGGCACTGGGATACACTCTCAGCACGTGGATCGTATTGTCCTGCACGGATATTGCACACTGACCTGTCAAGCTCCCAGTCCGAAAACCCAAAGCCGTCCGACAGCCCGATCGACTCAGGTAGAAGCTCTTCGCAGTGCCGCTTGATCGCCAGACGGAGGTCCCGAGTAGGATCGCTCCCCTGCGTGGGTGGCCCTAGCAAGCCGAACGACAGGATATCCACCAACCCGCTCTCCGCCGTGGTTAGCAGGTGCTGTGCGTCTCGGTCAATAAAGCCGATACATGCGGGGCACCAAACGGAAAACGCACGAGGTTGTAGAGCTTGCTGAGTACCACGGCTTCCTTCCCTCCGACAGTCTCCCGCAGGGATTTTATGAATTCGCAGACCTGAGCGGCGACGAACGCATCCGTCACCGCGCGCGAGACACGCTGGTCCGCGCTTGCGTCGGGATCTTGCAGGTGCTTGGCACGTTCCTGCACCATCGCAGCTGCGCGCTTCTCTAATAGGGAGACGACGTTCTGAGGGTCGTCCCACGACGGCGATGACGGCGACGACGAGGATGCCAGGTGGCGCAAGTACACTGTCGATGGCGTGAGCTCGTCCACATTACGCGTCTTCTTGGCGACCAGAGCGTCGAACGCCTTGAGCGCGGCCCGAACAACCTGCTGGTCCAGCACGAAGTTGTCGCCCTCATAGCTGTAGCGTATGGTCAGTCTTGCGCGTACTGGCACTCGCGGATGTAACGCACGTCGCTGCGGGCACGTAGTCCGCGTACAACCGCCCCACGCCCGCAAAGTCGCTGAAGCCGTGCCCGCCCATGGAGCGCCGGGCGGTCTCGAGGTCCTGGATGGCGGTCGTGGTAACGAGGACCTTGAGCCCGCTCGTCGTCGCATGCATCTCCGCGAGCAGAGACGTATCACCCGAAGCGAGGCGCGTCGTCATCTCCCCAAACGCCTTCGTCTGCAGGCATTTGAGTCAGCGTGTGCGTCATGCGTGTGCTGCGGCTCGACTTACGAGGTTGCGCCCAAGGACTACGAAGACGTATGCGTGCGCGAGGACGGGAAGAAGGCGGTAGTAAACCGAGGGGTAGGTGATGACTTGTCGCTCGAGGCCGTCTGCGCCTTTGTTGCCCTGCCTTCGGACGGTGGCGTAGCGTATGGCAATCGTCGCGCCTGTCTCACGCAGTCAGGCCACGGCATGTATGTGAGAGAATACTGTAGGTACCTCTTGCGATGGTCCAGCCTCCAGAGCTCACCATGCTAAAGGGAGGTTTGTTCGTGCATCACCGCAGGAGAGACAAGGCAGGCTCACCTCGATCGGATGTAGAGCATCTGGATAGAGCGACTGTCAGGTCAGCGATGGGGAGCTAACCGAAGACACTCACCCCTCCATAGCTCAGCTTCGCGTGCGGCGGCTGCACATACTGTCCGTCCGGGGTCACAGATGCGAAGCCGGACAGCATCTGTTCGCGGGGTATCCGGATGTGGTCGAACCTGGCGTAACCATTGTCCACGGCATTGTACCCGCCCATCGCTTTAGGCCCTGCATAGAAGTCCAGAGCAGCGCACTCATATACTAGGTCGGAAGCTGGACGTACCGATGTCTCCGATTGTGATCCCCGGAAGGACTTTGTGGTCTTCGAGCGAACGCAACTGGACGAAGAACAGGTGCGGACCGACGTCCTTCCCCGACGGCAGGATCAGACGGGCCTGCACCACGCCGTGCGTCGCGGTCTTCCCGAGCGCGCCGATCCACCACTTGCTGCTCGTCAGTGTCGGAGAGTATATCTCGAACTCGCGCGTCTCCGGGATGTACGTGGCAGTGGTCTCGAGCGAGGCGACATTTGTTCCGTGTCCGAGTTCTGTCTGTAGGTAGCACCTTGGTAATTGCAGTCAGTGGAGGAGCTGTAGGTTTGCGACGTGAGGCTTACCCGAGGATGCCACGCTGAGCGATGAGTTCGCCAAACTTCTGTCTCAACTCGGGTGCCCCTTGCGTCCGTATAACCGGTTCAAAAGCTGAACAGAGTCGATCAGCCTATGATTGAATTCTCATGAACGGCAGAGCTGGACCCACCCGCCATATGCAGTTGAATAGGAAGCGGCTCGTCGATGAGTCGAAACGCGATGCTAGCTTCGTCAGCCGACCAGTTATGGAGCTCCTGCAGTTCGTGGAGACGGTTCGTCATCGCCAAAGCGCGATAGTAGAGCTCTGTTCGCGTAAAGAAGGATCTAAGAAGGCGCGTTAAGAAGTGAGGTACCAGCGTGAGCAGCGGCGGCGACAGCTGTACCTTGAAGACTTGTCAAAGATTGGGTCCTTGGACAAGACAGACTCTATGCGCTGCCTGACTTGCCATCCCTTCTCACCTATAACGACGTCAGTAATCAATTCGTTATCGTCATACCCGAAGCATACCCCAAAGGAAGACTTGCAACTTGGATGCGTCGACGCTAACGGATGCGCGCGCCTGCGCCATGTCATCTACGTTCTGGTTGACAGACATCCCCTTCAAACAATAATGGTGGTGAGCAAAGAGCGATGAGGATTTCGAATACAAGTAAGTCCACCGCGCACTGCTCAGATGGACCAGGACATGGTGGTTGAAAGCACACCGGCTTTCAAGCGTGTAACCGTACCCGGACAGACGACCACATGGGAGCGCCCATTAATACCCGCAGAATGAACTAAATGCAGAAGCGCTTTCTCCCCAAACCTTACCTCCCCTCACCTAGTGTCCCCTTCGGGGTGACATACGAAAAAATTGGAACGATACAGAGAAGATTAGCATGGCCCCTGCACAAGGATGACACGCTTTCCCGGAGTGGTAGACCTACGGGTCTCAATATTTATTTTCTTCTTGCTTCTGATTGATACCAGTTGAGGCATGCATGGTTGTGTTCTGTATTTTGGCTTTCTTAGTTCTATCATCACCATCGCCTTGAGGTACGTTTTGGTTCTGTTCGAATGACCGCATCTGATAACCTCCTGCTGACACTCAGTAGACTGTATGTGGAGTGTCCGTCCAAGTCCGTCACAATGTACTTGAAGTACCCAGTATCGG
>ML211270.1:0-40673 GCA_004369055.1 Polyporus arcularius HHB13444
GGTGTTTGACATGAAGGGTGGCAGCAACGGCGGCGGCGGGTGGGAGGGCAGGTGAGGGGGCGAGATAGACGTGTCGTGCGAGAACGTGCGGGACGAGTTCGACAACGGCCGGCGTGTCATGTGCGAGCATGGGTAGGCGCAGGAAACAGGGTGTGGCGAAGAGCGAGTCGACCCTAGCCAGCGGCAGACGGCTCTGGGTCCGAACGCAGCACAGTATAGCACCACACGAGGCTGCAGAGCTCCACATACGGTGGAGCAGCGGGGGCGAGGGGCGTGAACTGCCGCCACAAGCAGCGCCATGTTCGCGGAACGTGTCCGTTCAGAACGGGATGCATTCGACACATGAGGCCGACGACATAACACACATATGTACATACAGTATACGTTCGTGTAGAGCGTATGAGCGCGGGTCGAAGTATGAACAGACGGGGGAAGTAAACGAGGAACATACGTTTGCGGTGAATAGGACTAGTATGGGACATCTGTTCGCGTCAATGGGTCGGGGTACTACTAGTACAGAGCTCGGTTGGCAGCGACGCTCAATTACGCCTTCGCAAAGAGACGAACGGGTCTTGCGCGCGCGCGACGCCGCCGCCGCCACCTGGTGACCACCTTCGAGCGGAGGGACGGTGGCGGGGGCAAGTGGTGGTGTCGCGATGCCTCGTATCAGCTCACGACACCATGCGGGACGGCGACATCGGGCTCGGCACATCAGAGTCCATGTACATGCCACTTGTATCTGCGATATCAGCGATGTCGAGCAGCGCCCCGCACCAGGGAGTGGGTGTGTCGGGAAGCGGGAGGAAGCATGACGAAGAGCGCTGCCAAGGAGGAGACGAAACATATGTATCTGTCGCTTCCCCAGAGCCGACGCCCGCTGAGTCGGTACACGCGGACTGGAAGTGGTCAGTAGATATGTGTGGTGCAGCGATGAAGTCATCGACGGCAACGCAGTCAAGGACGGGCCAGCTGGTCGACAAGGAGCACGGCTTCCCCACCCACAAACGCCAATCGAGTGCTTGTATAAGTGCACGCTCGCAGCGACCGACCTCTCGCGGGTGCCAGCCAACGAGCTTGCCCCACGCCCGGTTAGTGAGCGTTCTCTCATGTAAAAACCTCGACGCCAGTATCAGGGAAGCCACGAACGTCCGTCGGGGACAGCATAGTGGCGAGGGTAGCGGCGGAAGTGGCGGAAGTGGCGGGCGTTCGGAGGGCCGAGTTCGTAGTCGGGGCCGTACCACTTGATGATCATCGTCGCTGACGAGGACAGTGTCCGCCGGGTTGGCACCGGTATGAACGGCGGTTCCGGGCAGGCCAGGTGAGGCCGACAGTGACGTCGGGAGATCCGGAGATGCGACAGCGTGGACATGTCCCTGCACGATACGCGGTTCGGGAAGGGGTTCCGGTGGCCGATCTGCTGTGGGATACATGATCTCGCACCAGAGGATGTACGGAATCTGAGCTCGGACGCCTTCGATGTAACACATAGCCGTCTGCAGCACTGTCGGGGACGTACGCGACACGCGAAGGACTTCCCGAACGAAGGCGCTCATGCGCAGAACAGCGACACCGGGCACATATCGCGCTGTGGGTCCTTGCACTCGAACATCGCAGGACTGCGAGTATGTGACGGTGGCCGTGAAGGGCGGGGGATAGGCCGTACTGCTGTTGTTGGCGGGAGCTTGTCCGCATGCGTCTTTCGGCGGGGTCGACTGACTGACTGACGCACGGAGTGGAACGTCATGACCGGCGGCCAATGTCTCTTCCGGGTGGTCGGCAAATTCGGGGGGAATATCGGGGGGGTACCAAATGCCGCAGAGGACGGTCGTCGCCTGATCTGTGCGGTGAACTGTATCAGTCGACCTGCCTGCCGCGGGGGGAGGGAAAATTGCGAATACTGCAGACACTTACCAATGAGGATCGGGTCGAACGGTGGTTGCATGGACTCAGCCATCGCAGGGCCATAGGCAGGCAAGCAAAGACGAACAGTGGGGGAGGGCGGAGTATCCGATTGTCCCGTTCGCGACTGATCTGAGGGGATAAAGTGCGTCGCGGAGCGGACGCACGACGAATGACATTGTCGCAGGGCGGAGGATTGGACGGCTGCCATCCCCTCTGACGGTGGTGGCAGGGACAGCGGGTGATGACCGCCTACGGTACAGGGAAATACGTCAGGAACGAGGTGTCCGTGCAAGCCGTGGATCGGAGTCAAGACGTGGAGGACGAGTAGCAATGTCGGGTGGAGGTGGTTAGGGTGGGACGCGACAGCCGATGAGAGCACGGGGTCAACGTACGGCCGGGCGCAGACGAACGTAGCGACGGAACAATGATAGTGGTCTAGGAGAAGACGGGAACGAGAAGGAGCTAAAGTAAGGGTAGCGAGCCCGGTACGTATGTGACGAGGTACGAAGAAGCAGAACTTATACCGAGCGGATGAAGTCCGCATTGCCTGGCGCCGATGCCTGGGAAGAATACAGGTACCCCTTGCCCGCGGCCGGGGAGAGAATAATCGGCCCGTACGAGCCTTCCGCAGACGGGTTCCCTGGAAAAGACGGTAGCGCGAGGTCCATGGCGAAGTCTATGCAATGAAGAGAGCGCGAGACGCGGCGCCCGTACGCATGGTCGTGGCACACGCAAAGCTGGTTGAGCCGCGATCCAGGACTGGACAGACCATTGCGCGGTCAGACGGCAGGATGTACGTGGCGAGCCGACAACAAACCTGTACCGGCGTCCGCAACTGTACGAATCACGCGGGTGTGTGCGTACGAGGTCACCCGATGCGCGGAGTCATCGCCATGCCGGACCGACAGTACTAGACAGTGAAAGGAAGGGTAGGGTCTTCTCCAGCCTCGCTCCAGTTCCGACGCCAAGGACGAGTCCTTTCCGTACCCATCGAAGACGCCCGTCGGGACCAAAGGTCAGCGATACCTGCGTGAGTTTGGCCGCGAGGCGAAATTGTGGACACGTAAGTGCGCGTCCAAACGGGGGCGGGGGTCATATCGGTGGACAACCCAGCGTCCTCGGCAAGGTGTGAACCGGTCGACTGGTACGATGAATGCTTCGAGGGGGGGGGGCGGGGAACAGTCGCCCGCCCGCGCCGCCGCCCAAATGGAAGTCGTCTGGCGAGGAAGGGTTGAAAGCTGGTCGTCGGGTGACGTCCGCGTGCGAAGGCCTTTGAACATTGACAACGAGCGATTCGGCGAAGAGTGACCATGTCTATGCTGTCAGCAGAGGAGGATTGAAGCCGCTGCACTCACGTTGGACGTTGAAAGCCGAACGAACGTCGACCACAAACACAGTCCGGCTGTCGGTTTACTCCGTCCCGGTGACAGACGCCCGTCCGAGCGCACGCACCGTTTCTCGACATGGGCAAACTCAACATCACCCCCTACTCGTTCTAGCCATCCGGTCAGCACTGACAGCCAATTCGCGGGTACTTTCCTTGGTGTCTGGACACTATACTCTTTCCCCTGCCGGCGCACGGCGACTTCGACGACTGTTATAGCGGGGGAGGGGGGGTCGTCCGATCGGATTCTCCCGGCCCGTCACGACTGCACTAGGTTCGGGTCGTGGTGCGTCAGTACAGTGCCGTCGCTGCGTTCGGGAGCAACGGCGATCTCGGACACCTCAGCGCAACGTGAACTCTAAACCAAAAGCGGCCGCTGCCAGGTCGGCATCAACGGAGTACCCCCCCGCAGCTGTTGCTGTCCTTGCCCAATCCTTGCGGCCGCCACAGTACGTTTGAAACGGTTGACGGTGTGTGCGCGGGAAGGGGGGGGGGGCGCGCTGCCTCGCTGTGTAGTCTTGAGAGACTGAGGCTTGTTTTGCAGATACTTATGATTGTCGTTGAGACATGCAACGACAGGTCTGCGCCTTCGCGGGGACCGAAGCCGGGCAACACAGTGCTTGAAATTGCGCACGCAGTGACAGGGGAGCCATCCTTCCAACACACAGTCGGCCCTTGCCAGATAACAGACGAAACCAGGTGTGTATGTCATTCATGCTGTCCATGCATGCAAGCTGGACAAGGTAGATCCGACAGAAGGCAAGACGGGTTGTTGCTTCTGTGCCTTGCCTCCTGGCTAGGGGTAGTTCTTGTGTCAGAGGCAGGGCCATGTGCCGCATGGAAGAACCATATCACAGAAACGTGTTTGCGAAACAGGTTCGTACTGGCATCTAGCGTCGATGGTGTGAATTCGAAGCTGATTTGCGACTCGGAATCTATTAGGATAGGAACGCGTGACAGCGGTCCATGCGGCATGGAGGAATTCTATGCCCACAATCATTGTGCAATGAACAGGGCAGTTGTTGGCAGACATCCTCAGGCTGAAGGTGCAAGACGGGGCAAGCATTGTGTTCTGGTGACTGCCACACAATTGAGCCAACAGGTGCGCGTGTAGCATGCGGTAGTGGTCAGCAAACTCTCTTACAACAGTCCTTGTACAGAGTGCAAGATTACGTACTGCCACGCTGCTCCCTGGGGCGCGAACAATGCGGAAACCTCATTATGCAACAATAGACGTGTCCGAAAATTTTAGAGTTGCAGGTGTTGGACAGCTCCATGGTCGAGGCCGCCCGGTGACCCTGCAGGATACATATTCAATGAGCCGAATGGTCTTCGATAGGAGACAACTGTCAAGAAGGTACGTCAGCGCGGATGGTCTTGGGGTGTGGCAACGTAATTCTCACTCACTGCTGACTGGGACAGAGTGCGAATGTCCGACGTCGGAGTGATAAGAAACGTTGCTCCGATTCGCAGTCGAAGCCAGCCCAATACCATGGAGGATGGACTGAATGGGCGGGGCCAGCAGATGACCCCCAGGGACACACACCTGACGATGAACTGCTCTTCGATGGCAGACAATGTGACAATGGTATATCAATTCGGATGCAGCTGTCTCCTGGCCGAAGTGATACTGATTGACACGCAGAGATGCAAATGAAATCTGTGCCCTTAGTCGTAACACGCGCGACAAGGTGGGATATACACTTGGGATGGGATTGGTACAGTTAAAGACAGCAGGGCAGGTGTGGCGGATATAATTAGTATGTTTCCCGCTCGAACAGACATATTAACATTACTGGAGGGCAACACAACATCTGATGCACATTTTGGAGCGGACACGGTCAATAGTGTACATCCTGCACATGTCATTGAAAGGATGTTCATGATAGATGGAGACTGGACATGGGAGAGTATACGAGGGAACAGGGACGAGAATCAATGAAATGGCGGGCTCCCATACATGTTGAACAATGTACACACAACATAAGACGGATAACGGTCTAACTCCAGCCAAAGAAGTCATGGATATCGTCCAGATCATGATACCCTATGTCTCCAAAGTCGGGGACGTCGGGGTCATCCGTCGCCGCAAGTATGACAATTGGGCCAAACCAGAACCAACTGCGCGGCTTGCAGCCCGCCGTGAACCTAGCGATGGCCGCGTTCACTGTGCGGCGGTCTCTATACTCGTCGACATTAAAATATACCGCGAACGGGAGGATTCTAGGCCTGAGGTCGCTGCCAAAGGCAACAACGGTCCTCATCGCGGGATCAGTGAGGTACTCCACTAGGAACGGAAACCAGCCGGGCCCGTCGCTGCGGGGAAGGATGGGAACGCGGACGAACAACAGCTCCTCTAGTGTCGACTAATGCTCAGCGCCACGGGTGTAGTAGGGCTGACCCAGTGAATGCAACGTACCGCCGGTGGGGTCCGCGTAAATCCCCCGTACAGTTCGAGGTTGAGCCGGTTGGACGGCGCGGAGACACTCGGGGGAGGCGTTGGGAGACTCTTCACCCGAGTCGGACTCGGTTTCCAGCTGGTCCGCGGCCGCGAGCGAGTATTCGGCCGCGCGTTTCATGGTCAGAATCGTGACGGCATCACATATCATCGAGTGCAAAGGCCAGGCCTGGAAGACGACACCATGTGCCATCGTCGTCAGTATGCGCGGCGGATAAAAGGGGCGGCGGCGCACCTGCGCAATGTGCTGAGGACTGCAATAATAGGCGGGCGTGGAGCAGGCGGAGCAGGTGTAGTTGGTCTCGGCGGAGCATACGTTGCACTCGCCCGGATCCGCTGTCCTACGGAGGGCACTCATGGGGTGCGGCGAGCGCAGGGGGTGAGAGAGTTCTCCGTCTGGTGGGGGCTGCATGGGGTTCGGTGTGGGGTCGACGACAGTGACTGCAGGCGAGCGTCGACAGCACGGACTCGGCTCTTTATGCGGATGCAACGCCTCTTCCCGCACGTGCAGTGTCCTGTCCTGTATGGTCTCGTCACATGCCTGCGAGGCGCAGACCGAGTGTCCTCCTCCGACGCTTCTTTCGGGGTATACTGGGAATTTGATCAACGCCAAACATGTGCAGATTACGCTTGGGCGGGTGATGTATTGGACAAGCAACGTCTTCAAGGAGGCCCGGTCGGTGTCGTAGAAATGGTTCGGCCGAGTCGTCCACAACACGAGTTGCGACTGCAGGACGAGGGTAAGGACTAGGCCTCAGTGACGCGAATGTCGACGGGTTTAATTCGTCTCGGATTCGGTATGCGGGAGCTCGCGTCTGTCGATGTCACAGACGTTAGGTAGGACGGGCTCGCCCGCGTTGCACCGTAAGGGTTCGTTGACCGAACGTACGCTTGCTTGTTCCACTGCCAGTCCACGGCGGGAAACAACATCGGCATCCCAAGTCCGGCGATGCCTGCCCTAAACCGGGCCCGATCAAGCGCTCGAGTCCTCCGATAATCGCGGGACGTGCTGTGACCGATCTGTGTCTTATTAGCCACACCTGCAGGCGCTGCAGTGGTACGTACGGACGACCGATCCTTCGTGCGCCGCGGCCGAGGTGGGGCGGGTACATTGACGACAGAGATGGTGTCTCTGGAGACGGGCAGGTCAGTTCACAGTCTAGTAGAGATGTCTGATCTCAGTTATGGTTACGAGCATATACTGAGCGCTGCTTGTACAGGGAATGACGGGTTGCCATCGCACGATACGGGAGACGTCCGACGTACGAAGCGGAGAAGACAGCGAGTACATGTCAAGGAAGGTACGTACCGTGTGAGTGCCGCGACGGGCTGGCACTAGCCGACATGGCACGCGCAATAGCACGCAGGAGCCGATTCCAACATCGATTCGCGGGTGGCGAGGTCGAGGGCCCAAAACCGTCATCGCCGATGCTCGCGGCACGGAGAAGAATGGGACACACGATCTGTACTCGCAACAGAGAATGCCCGCGCTGTCCCGACCCCCATGGACACGGTCTATCAGCCCTCATCGACGCAGTCAAAAGCACCGAAACGGCTGGCTCGTCAACGTGGATGAATTTCAATCGCTCCGACCTGTGATCGAACAAAAAATAAGGGTATGTCGTCGTACGCGCAATGTGGTCTGGGTCTTATAGTAAATTCAGTCTGGGTCTTATCGTACTTCACAACGTCGGTCAGAACCTGGTACCCACAGGACGCGCCCACACCCGGCGAAACGCACGATCGACCTCCCTGAGAAGAGTCGCTTCCAGTTGGGCTGCAAACAGCAACCACACGTCGTTTTGAAATGTGCGCTGAGTGGGGACGTAGTTCATGAAGTCGACGGCGACCGACGGCTGAAATCCACGCGAGGTACGCTCCACGCGGATCGACACGCGGAAAAACAACTGCAACCAACAGTCAGTGACAATTTCCAGCAGCGGCCGGCCACTTACACGCTCCCCGTCAACGACGATCACTAGGTACTGCTCCAGACAAGTCACAGTGCCCAGACCCGCTCGGCTCCAAGGCAGGCTGAAGGTAGGAGCTGGCAGATACCGAGGAGCAGCTTCGTCGTCCGGGTCCGATTCGCTCCAGTGGGAGCCCAGGCGGCTGCGACGCCCGTTGCTATCAAGGGTGGTAAGCAGCCTTCCAACCCCCTCCCACAGCGCTGTGCTCACGACGATTCAATTTCCGGGTTGGGTGCAGCCTCGCTCGTGTCGACTCCCTGCGCGCGGTAGATGGTGAACGCACGGGAAGGTGTGATGGCAACACGGTCCGGGACGCGGAGCGGCGGGTCGATAGGCTCGAGGGGGGGAGGCAGATCATCGTCGGAGCTCTCCGCCATGTCCCCCTGCGTGGCGTCGATAGGCTCGAGGGGGGGAGGGAGATCATCGTCGGAGCTCTCCACCACGTCTCCCTGCGTGGCGTCGACTCTGTGGGTAGCGCGCGCAAGTCAGGGAAGATGGTATGAGCGGGCACTGCACACACGTACCGGTTTGCGGCCCCACGGATGCGGAGTTCGGGCTCTGTCTGGACTGAAGCCGGGGCACGATAGGTCTGATACAACTGGGGACACATAGTAGGATCCTGTGGACAGCGGGGACGACCGGACAGGGTTATATGGGCGTGATGCTGCGTGGTTCCTTGACACTGACAGCAAGTCGTACGCACGGGTCACCCAGGGCAAGGACACCCCAGTCTTGAGCCCGCCGAGGAACACATGAGGCGTGTCATTGCCAGCCCGGTGGAGACCGCATTCCGCTGGAACCCTCGACCATGGTCAAGCCAGACAAGATGGAACCTCCTCTCCCCTCGGGACGGGACGGGGAATTTCGCCACACTCCCGGTTGTTGTCCTGTGCAGCAGAAGTACCCTCGTTTGCGGGCTTCCCTGTCATGAAAGATGGGAACCCAAGAAGCTGGTGGGACCGGCCTAACCCCAACGGACCGCGTCGGACGGCGTTGTCGCGAACGACCCAGGGCAAGGGAAACGCACGACGTGCTCGCCGGCAGTTCGGACTCAGGCACACCAACGGACGAGAGCGGTAGACTTCGGGTACACGTACGTGCACTCGCTTTCGCGCTGCGTACGCCACGCGCGCGGTACGCTATAGGCTACGTGACAGCGATCCTGGACAGCGCACGGCGTCTACATCTACAAGCCGCACCTAGGCCGCATTCTCTCCCTTCATCCACCACAGAAACGGGTAGGAGGCCGAGTGCGTTGTTCGGTCGAGGGTCGTTATCAGTGCTCGCAGAAGTCATCGTATTCGCTGGCTAATGGTACATTCGGACAGAAGATTCCGGAAGCATGCCACGTGCGAAGACAGCATACAACGCGTGGTCTGTAGTCGTGCGCTTTGGAGTGATCACTGTGCCTCCTCACACCGCCGCCCCGATGTAGTCGCTGACTCCACGTTCAAAGAAGTTCGCCCGGCCGCCGATAGCGGTCGTTTCCATGAAGGGGAACTGACAGGATGAGTAAGTCGCAATTCTCGGAGCCCGTCCCATTCTCCTCACCGGGTTTCTTTTACCGAATAGAACGGGCACTCCCAATTTGACGAGGAGAAAGTCGGCAACATACTCGACGTAGTCGCGCATCAACCTCACGTTCATGCCGTTCAAACCCCGGGGAAGGGCCGCTGCGGAGCAAGGGACAGATAAGCATACACCGCATGCAATCGCGCAGCACCGACCTTCGAAGAACTGGTGTTCTAAGGTGACAGCTTCGATCATCATACTGTGCACCACATCCTGGGTCGCCTTCTTGCGCAGGTGACCGGTGAGGATGCACGCGAATCGGGCATGCATGCCTTCGTCCCGCGCAATCAGCTCGTTCGACATGCACAGCCCCGGGAGCAGACCCCGACTTCTTATCCAGAAAATCGCCGCGAAGGATGAGGAGAAGAATACGCCCTCGACGATGGCGAACGCGACCAGGCGGGTGGCAAAGTCTGCGTCCGCCGAGGTAATCCAACGAATGCACCAATCGGCCTTCGCGCGCACGGACGGCATGGTTTCCAGCGCGGAGAACAGACGGGCCTGCTGTTCGGCGTCGCAGATCAGCTCCTGGATGAGTATGGCGTATGTCTCGGAATGAATATTTTCCCTTGAGAGCCGGTGAGTACTTGCGGTGAAAAGCATTCCAGGAAACACCTCACATCATGATCTGGTATCCGTAGAAACAGCGGGCCTCCGCGATCTGAACCTCCGCGCAGAAACGTGCCGCCAGATTCTCGACCACGATGCCGTCGGACGCGGCGAAGAACGCGAGTATGGTCGAGAGAAACGACCTCTCGTCTTCGGTGAGGATTTCGTTCCAGTGCTGAACGTCATAGGAGAAGTCGATCTCGGCGGGCGTCCAAAAGGAAGCTTGCGCCAGCTTGTAGGCGGCCCATATCTACCTTCAATTGTCAGCGAAGCCGGGCGGCGGTCACCTATACGCACGTCGGGAAATTTAAGCGGAAACAGGACGAAACGCGAGAGCTCGGGAGAGAGGATTGGTTCGCGAGACGAGAGTGCGGATTGGTCAGGTTGAGACATGATGGGGACTCTGGCACCGAGACGTCCAAGCCTCTGTCCTTGATATAGTCCCCGGTCCCCGGCCGGTGCAGACAACTGCGACTGTGTGTCCTCCGCCGCGGGCAACACTTACCGAAGTAAAGTGCAGTTCCCTTCTCTTTCTGATGGCTTCGCAGCCAGGCGGCAGGCACGTTGGAGGAGGTATCACCGGGTACCCCTGCGTCGAGGGTCATGCCCTGGCCCCCTCAAACCATATCAACCCGTGCTCATGCTTCCGCTCGCAGGCACGAAGACGCACAAATTGACGTACGACACAGGACGCTACGAGGATACACCCCCACGCCCGGGTCCACCCCCCCCCCCCCTCTAGCTATCCGCTACTGTGACGATGTCCACTGCATCCCGTCTCCGCGAACTCTCCGCCGACATCCTCGCGCTTTCATTACAGGCAATGTCACTCGACGACGGCGGTGAGAACACCCTGTGCGACCGTTGCAGTACGGAGGGGTCCTCATTGCACTTCCTAGGCCCACTACCACATGTTACGCAAGGGCCGCCGGTCAACGTTGCCGACGATACCGAATGTTTGTTCAGTCGCGCACACGTCCCACCGCTCGGATGATGACCGCGGAAGTTCGCAGGTATCACGGCCACGTTGTCAACCGTCCCCGACGACGATGACGATTTGATGCTAAGTTCGTACGACCTTTGACAGTGCGGACATCTTCGCTGACTCCAGCTGCCCCTTGTGGGTTTTTTTTCTTATCCAGTCCGTGTATCGGGGATGCACGACCAGCGACCATCGCTGGAGTGGTGTGCGCAATCGGAGCTTGTGCTCGACCGAACGCACACGTTTGACAACTTATACGTCGTTGAGGATGTAGTGTCCTTAGAGGACCTTCATGTGGTCTATGACGACGTCATAGTAAACACCAGTTTGCTGCGCCTTTTAGCCGTGTACAGCATGTGGCAGACCCGCGACCTCAAGAAGCTGGCCGGCGCTCACAGCATGAACATCCGCGCCCGCGATACAGCGGCTACGCTTACCGAGAAGCTGCTCAACCACACATGCACGTACGCTTGTCCTCACCTGCTTGCCATGTTCACGACTCGCAGGACCGGCCTGCGCACGGACGAACAGATACGTCGCGCGCGTGCGCTGCCTCGCCAGGCGTGCCCGCTATCGCCCACGTCGTTCTTGCCTGTCGTGGACGACACTCTTCGCCGGTTTATCATTGAGGATTGGCAGAGAACTGTGACGAGCAAAAAACTGGGCCTTTCAGCTTGTGCGGTGTGCGCACGCCGCAGGTCGTCGGACGAGATATCTCTCGTAGAACCAGCGAACGTCGACCTCTGTCTTTTGCGAAACGACGCCCTCCCCGAAGCGGTCCTGCCGACCACGTATGCATTTGACCTGTATGAGAACGCTCTGTTGTACCCCAACGGGATGTCAGACCCATGGGTCCTCGCGCCGATCAACATGTGTTCTGAGTGCGAGGGAGATCTCGTGCGCCGACGTAAAATGCCGAGGCTGTGCCTTGCCAATTGGTTGTACTACGGGGTCGACGAGCTTCCGTACGACGTTGGACGAGCGCTGTCAGCCAGCACACACGTCGACAAGATACTCATCGCGCGGGCCCGAACTAGCAGAATTTCGTTCCGCTTCAAACAGTTCCCCGGCGGTAGGCCGGGCGACGCCGACGAACCCCACCCTACAGACGAACGCCGACCTGTCCCGCAGAAGTTCGTGAGAGGGAATGTTCTTGTCATGCCGCAGAACTCCACCCAACTGAACAACATCCTCCCCCCCCCTCCTTCGGTCATTCGCGACACTGTATGCGCGGTGTTTGTCGGGCACAGCAAGCCCACGCCCGAAACAATCCGGAAGCTGAAAGTATTGCTGGCCCGCAAGAGCGTCGTAAAAACATTGATCGAGTTCCTCGTCGCAAGCAATCCCTACTATGCCACAGACGACGAGACCTTCTTCGGGCTCAGCCAAAGCAATCTCGACGCGCTTTTCCCGGGTGCAGATCAGGACGCCGAATCGAACGTCCTGTCTGCGATGGAAATAGGCTTCCTCGGTAACAATTCGGCCATTGACGCGTCCACCGCGGATTACACTACGCGTAACAACGACACTGACGCCCCTATCGATCCCGAGTCCTTGCTCATGGAGAACGTCGGGTACACGTGCGGCGACGAGACTCCCGTCTCCTACCGAGATATGAAGATGCGGGCGTTGTCCCACTGCCTCACACAGGGTCGCTTCGTTTGCTCCAAGGCTGGGGACAAGTTCGTACCCGACTTCCAGAACCCAGCGCTGTTGACGTGGCTGTTCCCGCACCTCGATCCGTGGGGCATCGGCGGCTTCCACCACCCTAATCGTACCCGACCCCTCTCAATGGAGCAACAGTTGAAGTACCTATTGGAACTCGACGACAGCCCTTTCGAACGCGACCCCGACTTTGCGTTCGTCTACTTCAACATACTGCAAAAGAAGACGGTCTGCGACTCGGTACGATTTCGTGTAAAGGAATCCCAGCAACGTCGAATAGTGGCCGCTTTGCTCGCCGTTGATAAAGTGCTGCTGACTCAATTGATTCACCGCTTCGAACACGACCCCTCCTACAAACCCCGCACGCCGGAAGAGGTCAGCATGGTCGGGTTGATCGACAGCGTGGCCACTGTACTGCCCAACATTCCCGGCACGACAGGATACAAACTCGCATTGCGCAATGAGATCCGCGCTTTGGTGAATTTCCAGGGTACGCCGGCGTTCTTTGTCACGCTCAACCCCTCGGATATACATCATCCACTCGTGAGGCTGTTTGCGGGCGATGACATTCAGCTTGACGACGCCGCGGTCGGCGAGGAGCTTAGTTTGTGGCAGAGAAAGCTGCTAGTTGCCAAACATCCGGCTGCCTGTGCCAAATTCTTCCACACAATCATCTCAAATTTCATCAACGTCGTGTTGCGCTATGGGAAGTCAGACAGAGGGCTGTTCGGGAAGTGCACGGGATACTATGGTACGGTGGAAGCGCAAGCGAGAGGCACTCTCCACTGTCACATGCTTATCTGGATTGACGGCCACCCCTCGCCACAAAAAATGCGAGACATGATGCAGGACTCGGAGGATTACCGCGCGCATATGTTCGCGTGGCTGGAGAGTATCATCAAGTCCGAGCTACTTGAGACAACCGAGGTAGTAGTAGAGCCGAGAGGAGAAGCGCTCCCCCGTCCTCTGTTCCATGACATGCCAGGCAACCTCCACCCCGGGGTGAAACCGCCGCCGGCCGTGGCGGGCATGTCTCCAGCTGCGTTCGGTGCACAATACACGGCATTTGTCAACGAACTAGTACAGTGCTATAACTGGCACGAACACACGGAGACCTGTTGGAAGTATCTGCGTCCTAACCAGGCACGATCCGACGAGAATTGCCGGATGCGTATGGACGGCAAGACTCGCGCTGAGACCGTCCTGGATCCAGACACTATGTCCATCCAGCTTCGACGACTTCACCCGCGAATCGCAAATTACAACGATCTCATCACGTTCCTGATACAAGCGAACATGGATGTTAAGCACATCGGGTCCGGCGAAGGTGCCAAAGCGCTCATCTACTACGTAACTGACTACATCACGAAGTCATCATTGCCTACCCACCTAGGACTCGCTGCTCTTATGTATGCCATCAACGCAGCAAACTTGAGGTACGGCCGGGCTGCCGAGTGGGGCAATGTACAGGACACAGGGGCGCTCACAATTCTCGTTAACAGCATGCTGTCGCGCCAAGAAATATCGCACGCGCAGGTAATGAGCCACTTGGTCGCAGGCGGCGATCACTACAAAAGTCACACGTTTCGTCTGCTATACTATAGGGCGTTCGAGCGTCTCGTACGAAGACACTGGGGCGAGCTCCAAGCACCGGGAACACTCCAAACGATACCGAACCCCACCGCCCAGCCGCCGTCTGAGGCGACAGATGCTGGTGCGCAGACGGACCATGAACGTGGCCAGGAGTCCAATGTCAACGAAGGTACATCTGTTGACGGCGACCGTAGTGAGGATCAAGTGGCAACGCCTGTGGACGCCGATCCTGGCGAGGACGACGAGACAGCGTTTGCGGACCCCAATGCCGACGAGGATCCAATGGCGGTCGACGACGAACAATCGGTGACACTCAAACTCACGAACGGTTCTATTTCAGCGATGAACCAACAGCAGGACTACCTGTTGCGGCCGCAGACAGAACCCTTCAATTCCATGTCGCTCTACCAATTCGTCGGCTTGACCGAGAAGATTACCCGCTCGTCTGATGCGCAGAGGCGGCCGGGGGGGGGAGACCCTGCGGCCGCTCCGAGTGGCTCTACGGGGCGGCCTCGTGAAGACCGTGGCCTGTTCATGGCCGCGCACCCCGACCATGAAAGCCATCTCGTGCGGAAACGTGTCCTGTGGGTCGTTCCTGTGATGCTCGGAAAGCGGATAGCACGTAACGACCGTTCCGGCGAGGAGCGAGAGAGTTGGGCCAGGACGATACTGGTGCTGTTCGTGCCGTGGCGCACTCCCGCTGATCTGAAGGTCATGGGAGAGTCATGGACTGCCGCCTACGACCGGCAGCAACAGCATATCCCCCCTCAGCACCGATCGATCATAGCCAACATGAACGTTCTCAACGAGTGTCGCGATGCTCGGGATGGAGTACGGCGGGACAGACGACTTCAGCTTGCAGTGGCAGCGGTAGAAGAAGCCGCGGGTGAGGACACAGGTGTACGAGACGACGGCGAATTGCAAGAGGGGGACGACCCAGATCCCGACCCAGCCTCCCTGGCACCTCCGGACTCTCAAGCGTCCGCGCCAGCACGGCGTTCTCCCCTGGAAACTCTCACCGATCTGATCTCGCTCCCGGCTCGAGTCGCACTGGACAGGTGCTTTACTCGCGCTACCACCGAGACAGGCGGTGCCACGTGGGGTTCTGTCAGTAAAGTCACTGCAGCGCAGTCTGTCGCCCTCCGTGCCGAACATACGTACATGCGATTGCTCAAGAAAAACCGGCGCCCAGACCCCGCCCCCCCTACCGTCCCGGGAACCACGGAACCTGGTTTGCGTCGCGAGCGACCCGCAGATCTCGCCACGATTGATGCCATGTCGTTACCTGCACCTCACCCTGGAGTCGTGCAGGGGGCGACCCAAGGTCTCGGCGTTGTTCCTACGGCAGAAGAGTTGCAATCTGTCATCGACGATGTCATACGCGAATACATGCTAGACAACAACCCAGAGCAGCTCCGCGCGTTCGAAATCGTCGCGAAGCATGTATGCTTTCGTGGACCGCAGCTGTCTATGTACATCGGAGGCGTGGGCGGCACCGGCAAATCCTACGTTATCCAGGCCATCCTCCGCCTATTTACGCTGCTTGGCCGCCGGAACGAAATTCTGGTGTCCGCCCCTACGGGTGCCGCCGCGGTCTTAATTGGTGGATACACTATACACTCGCTGCTCTTACTGCCGAATGAAGAAAACCCCGACTTGCAGTTGCTGGCCGTTATATGGGACGACGTCTTCTATCTTATAATAGACGAAATCTCCATGGTCAGTGCCAATCTGTTGTCCGCAATATCGTCTCGGATGCAACACGCGAAAGGACGATCTGCTGTCGCAGAAGACCGACCCTTTGGAGGAGTTAATGTCATCTTCCTGGGAGACTTCGGACAACTCCGACCGGTGAGCAGCCCAGCCCTCTACGCGCACCGCTACATCGCAGAGCCGACCGAACAAGACGCCCAGCATAAGTCCACGCTTGCCGCGTTCAAAGGTGTCTTTCTATGGAGATCGGTTTCTACGGTTGTCATGCTGCGCAAAAACCAGAGGCAAAGCACGGACGCACCTTACTCGAACATGCTGAGCCGGATTAGAGAAGGCCGCAGCGGAGATGCGCGATACAACGGGACTGCGTACGACTTCCGCGTCCTGCAGAAACGGCTAATCCAGAACTTTGATATACAGACCTGCGGTCGGTTCGTCAATGCGCCCGTTATTGTAGGCCGTAAGGCGACCCGGGATGCGTTGAACTGGCGACTTCTGCAGCTTCACGCAGAAAGCATCGGGGAACGGCCAGAAGTATACTACGCAGTCGACAAGATCGACGGCAAGGTTGTCCAAGGACATGCACGCGAAATCGTATGGGATTTGGGCTCTACAGCCACTCGCGACAGCTTGGGCCGCCTCCCTCTTTTCCCGGGGATGCGAGTGATGGTTCAAGAGAACATTGCGTTTGCCTATCACGTTGTCAACGGTGCCGTCGGCACTGTGAAGGACATCAAGTATGACGACCGTTTAGGCTACCGCACAGTGTCCGTCGTCTACGTCGAAATCCCCGGTGCAGGGAGGCTCGTTGGTCTACCAACGGATGTCATACCCATCTTCCCTAATGCCACGTACTTCAAATGGACCCGACGGCGCGCAACCAAAACCGTCCCCGCCGACTTTGACAGCGTCACCCGCTTGCAACCGCCTATCCTGCCTGCATACGCTTACACAGACTATAAGGCGCAAGGACGGTCGCTGGACGCAGCGATTGTCGACCTCGACAGCTGTTTCTCCATTCAGGGCGCATATGTCATGCTTTCGCGAGTACGCACCCTTGACGGCTTGGCGATACTGCGACCGTTCAGACCTCGCAAAATCGAAGCCGACATATCCGCGGAGTTGCGCGAGGAATTTGACCGTCTCAATCGGCTGGACGAAGCAACAGCGCTACGCTGTCGGCGGGAGGACATTACGGAGCACCTGTAGACCCCCTCTCTCACCTCCCCTCCCCGGTGTTCGCGTGTACCACATACTCTCCATTGGTGAAAGCAACCCCACTGTGTGATGACGGAGCACATAAATTGCCTACTTCTCTTACCATGATGATGCAGCCGACACCATCCACCGACCACGAGTCACGTCCACACTGCATGCGTAGCGAAAGGACGTCGCAGTCACTTAAGACCCAGTAGTCTACTTGTTATCATCTGTGTCCATCACCCAGAGGTGCAGAGCAGGCGTGTTCGACTCCCGGTCTCGTCGTTGGTGTACATCACGGTTTGGTACGCTGTTAATTTGAGTACGCTTTTTCCCCCGACTCCTTCCGCACGCCTGTCTTCTAACAGAACCTCCCCCCTCCCCCATGGTCCCTGAGACGCCGCCGCGCGGGCGGCGTCTGCTACATCTGCGGGACCAGGATGGATAAGTAGTAGTTGTGAGCACTGTCGGCTTACCGGCCGCTCCGTCGCGTCATGTAATTGACGTGACCGCGCTCGGTCGAATCCCGGACAATGTCTGTCGTCGTGTCTCATTTCGGTTTAAACGACCACAAGATCCCATCAAGAAATTCCCATTGCCACGCAGAGGATTGACCTCATGGTCTCGACGACCGACGACCGAGCGGTGGGCAGCAATGAAGATACAGCAACGAACCCGCTCATAGTTCCACGTGAGATATGTACTCCCAATACGGCGACCTGAAACGCAGAAGACGGGCCCACGTGGCAGTTCCCACCCCATTTTGATGCGAGCTTTGTCGAATCCAAACCTGGTCCACTTTAGTGGCCAGGAACTATGACTTTGACCCTTGACAACGGGGGCGGGAAGTGAAGGGAAGGCGCTTAATGATGGCGATATATGAGTTCGAGGAGCCGTGCCGGTAGGAGGAGGAGTCGACCGAGGTGGATTGTCCGGGTAGTATGGCTGGACAAACGGCACCGGAAGACCGAGGTGTACGTCTTCAAATGGACCGTGGTATGCACTCTGCGTGTGCTGCGTAAAAGCGAGTGGAGGTTGCCCATTGAAAGGCCCATAGTGGGATGGTTGCGGCACCGAGAATTCGAATGCGTCATTGCCATGCATGATGTCCGTCGGTCCAGGGCGGCAGCGAGAGCAGAGGCCAGAGATACGAAGAAGAACAGAAAGAATGTGGATGAATAGAGTGATATACATTGTGTGTTTATAGGAGGCTACGAGCCTGCACCATCCTGTGTGAGTATCGGTACGGGGCCAACGCGCACCCTCACCAGACGCGACGCGCAGAGAGACGAGCGGGAAACGCGCACAAGCGCGCAGTAAACAGCGACGCGTCAGTCACGTGAGCACCGCTCCCACTTCCGCGACGTCTCGAGCATCTCCCCTCTTCGATTACGGCCAAACCTCTCTAGCAATACACTACAGATAACTACCTGTTGCATCCTGCGTAGCCCTATTGGCAGCCAGCTTGCGGAGGTGCAAGTTCTGGCATCCCACTGCAGGAAAGCGCGAACTGGGACCCCCGACACCGTTTTGCAGGGAGGGTCGGAAAGAGGTCCGTGTCCCCGATCCGGATCTTGCCTACCTCTTGATTGGGACTGCGGATCCCAACTCTGCACGCGTCTACGGGGTCTTGGACCCGCAGTAGGGCATACATGTCAGTACATGCGCATATGGATCAAACCATTCCTACTCGAATTTTGGTCAATTTGTCCATGTATGCGCTAACCCGAGGACGTGTGCAGAGATGCTCGTGACGAACGTCACTATCCTACGACCGCGGTCTATACTAATCTCACCAGACGTCTATGGACGGGTTTTGTTCTGGTGTCAGGCAACTATTATAGACAACGTTCTGTCTCATCCTCTGTCCCGTTCTCCTTTCCGATTTGGACGAGGCAGAACCGGCCTATCAAGCCTGGCTGGCAATACTAGGCCAACAGAGGACCAGGTAGGGAAGACGGAACAAGGAGATGAGTTGACGTACCTCCGGAGAACAGTAGTACCTGCACTTGCACCCACTGCAACGCAGGAACCGCGGCCCGTGCAGAGTCTCCCATCTCCCACAGCGTGCGCAGGCATATACGAGTTCGTCCTCCGGGATCTGCACTTCGATCTCAGCGAGAATCCCTGAGATGTCCGTTTCCGGGTAGCGCTTGACGACCGATACGGGACAGGAGCCCTGCTTGTCGCGCATACACAGCAGGACGTCAATGGCGATCTGGCCGTTCTGAGCTCCTGTAGTAAATAGCGGCTTCCCGGTGGGCGAGACAGCGCCGACCGAGCGCGGGTCTCCCGGAGAGACGTGCTTGACGCAGGTCCCAGCACGGCGACCGGAGGAGAAGTGCGGTGTTGCATAGACGACGAACCAGGAGGAATGATTGCGGCCGAGCGCTACAGGAGATGAGTCGTGCAGAAGCGGGCAGCTGAAGACACGGAAGGGGACGCGCTGGGAGCCTGGAGCCGTCGAGGACATGGCGGAGGAGAACGAGGACGAGGAGCAGGAGGAGGAGCAGGAGAAAGGCTGAAGCCTGCCCGCAGCCAGCAGCGCTAGCCGCACGGAGCAGTAATCTTCGCGATGTATAGAACACCATGTCACCAGATGCAGCAGATCTAGACGAAGCTACCGAGGAAGCCTGTCGGCCAGTAGGCGAAGGACGACAAAGTTGCAAAGAAGACCTCTGCCGTGCGTTGGACAGACGCCGACGGACGTTCGGTCCACACCGGTCCGAGATCCGCTGTCCGCTCTCGAGTGCAGGCGGCGGTCCTGCGCGTTGGGAGAGCCGCGCTGTACAAGTTCTACAGTAACTTGTCTCGTTCTATGTATGACAGTACTTATGCCCAGCCTCAATCCGAGTAGCCGACGAGTAAGTACTGCTTCAGTTATTACCACCCTTCTTCGGACATCTAACTGCTCTTTTGCCTCCCAGCTGCAGGGGAAGACATCTATCAGCAATAGCCCTTAGTCCAACGGACTAGTTGCTTTCGCTATACTGCTGAAGCTGAAGGCCTCAGCATACACATACGTGCATGTATCTCTCCATGCTCGTCTGCATATGTCTCTTCATACGCACAAGTGATGACACGCATACTACTTATTAGACTGGTTTGGCAGCTTCTTGGACAGAGACGTACACATCACCGCCACAGACCATCAGGCTGGGAGGACGCCGGCTCTCGAGCCCAAGCTCGCCGCTGAACTGCTTTTCCTCTCTCCCCACCATCATGATGATGCGCTCGTTCCCCACCACGATGTGCTCGTTCCCCACCACGATGTGCTCGCCCCCACCCGTCCCCAGCGACCCCTTCCGCATCCTGTCCTCCCCGCCGTGCGATGTTCCATTCAACCCGGGACTCGCCCTCGGACGCCACCATGCGTCCTGGTTCCTCGTCTACGCTAGGAGACCTATGATTCAGTCACAACGCGTCGTGCTCTGTCTCAACTTCCTCGTCCCCGACGACCCCAACTCTGTCGAAGCGCGCTCTCCACCCGGCAACCCTGTCTTCACCGTCGGAGGGTATGGGGTCGCCGCACGCAAGGTCCTGGACGCGCTCCGGGGTTTGCGGGACGAAGACGGTCGCTCGCCCGTCGTGCTGACGGAGCGGTATGCAGAGGGAAACGAATACGGCCTGCTTGCAGACGTGGAGGTCCTGATTCCCGAGAACGAACTCATACAAGCATGCGCGCATTGCGGGACGTGGGAGACGCAGTATGGACCGCGCTTCCTCCGCTGTGGCGGGTGCAAGAGCAGGTGGTACTGCTCCGCAGAGGTGCGCGGTGGCGGCGTTGTGGCGAAGTGGCATATACTCACCCGTGTCCGTGCTCGCAGTGCCAACAGGACGATTGGAAGCCGCGATACCACAAAGGAGAGTGCCGTCTGTTGCGGGAGGGCAAAGCGTCCGAAGTCGAGTCCCGCCGGAAGCTGCACAACAACGGCTGGTACTTCGACTACGGTCCGCAGGGTGCGCATATACCCACTCGTTTACCCCTGCGGACCTTGCTGACGCTATACTCGCAGGAGACGAGACACTCCTTGAAGACACCGGCCCCCACACGTACGAGCGCGCGGTGCACTCGAACGACGTCAGCTTCCTCGCGTACGGCCGCCGCTACCCACCGCACGACGTCGACCCGCCCGCCACACCCCGCCCACCCCTGGTCCAGCGCCACGACGGCTATCCGCCCGGCTTCGTCCCCACGGGCGACGAACGGGTCGACAGCACGATCCGCCACCTGCACGCCATCAAGCTCAAGACCCATGGCCGTCAGGACGCCGGCGCGCCGCTCCCGAAGACGTACCCAGTCTCAGATGCCGTCCCCGCGCACGCGATCCCGGTGTTCCCGCCGCTCCCGGAGGCGGCGGGGTTCGTGCCCACGGGCGACCCGTTCCTCGACCAGTCGCGCCTCTGCGCGCACCTGAACGCGCACGGGATGGAGGCGGAGCACGATGCGCTGGGGAATGTCACGGCTGCGCGCCAGGAGTCGATCGAGGAGCGGGGGCGGCTGGATGCTGAGCGCTGGGAGCGGACGCGGAGGTTGATGTACGCTGCGAGGGAGGAGCTGTACGAGGAGTACGGCGTGAGTTCGCCTGGTGAGTTTGTGGCCATTGCGTGTCCCGACGGAGCCGGAGGAGAATCGTTGGCAAAACTGCAGGAGAGGCTGCGCGAGGAAAAGGAAGGAGCATCGCGGGCACGGGTTGAGGCCTCAGCACAGGCAGCGTGAGCATGCTGAGGAGGTATGTACAGTACTTACTATGTAGTATAGGCTCTGTGATGTAATGTCAGCAACGCCCAGGACAGCGTTGCCAAACTGTACTTATATCCACGTACGTGCACGCTCGCTAGGCTTGGCTTCTTCTTGGCGCGCCGTCTGGTTGTGCTGCACCGGTATCGTGAAGGTAGGGTCACAAGTACTTGCAACTTCAAACCGACAGGCAGGGAGTGAGTCGTGACGCGTCGCGTCTGAGGCCACGTGAATCGTGACACGTCGCGATCGTAAGTAATCCCAATCCTAGATTCCTAATGCGCAAGTTTGCCGGCGTGTGCCCTCGGACCCGGACTCAACTGTTCTGTTGGCTTGCATGTTGCGAGGATAGAGCTAGCACAACATAGACAGCCATGCGAATGCGAAGTGGTGGGAGCGTATACGGATTGACACGGAAACAAATATTCCGTGAGACGACGTGCTAGCACCTCTCTCCGTAAGCATACCGGGCGGGCAGCACCGCAGGGAAATCGGACGGGGCTCATGATACAGTGCGTCACTTCACTCAGGCACCTCTTGCGAGTCATTGACGCGGACGTCGCCCTTCTCTACCAGCCCTCCAGGAACGTTCTCTCCCTCTCCTATATTGCGGACCGGCCCTTTGAACCACTTCCGCGCTGAGAATATCCAAGATAGCGAGGCAAACAGGAACACCGCCATGATGACGACAACTGTATAGTCTGGCACAAAGGTCAGCGTTGGGGAGGTTCTCATCCCAGCCAGTCATCGCTTACTCATCGTGTCCGCGTTCGGGTTGGGATTGGTCGGGAACAAGCAGAGCATAATCACGAACGCTGTCCATGTGATGGAGACTATCCCGACGGGCATGTACCACCTTCCCAGCGAGAACGGTCCGGGTACAAATGTACGCCGCCCCGAGGTTAGTCGCAAGATGATGGGCATGTTGTACGAGGTGTACAGCGCGATGACGGAGGCTCTGCGAACACGGAAGGTCAGGCTCGGACATGTCCCACACGACCGCGACGTACCCAGCGAGCGACGAAAGCGCGGACGCTGAGAAACTGAGCAACCCGAGAATGCCGGAGAGGACCATGATAAGCCATACGGCGTGTATCGGCGTGTGCGTGCGAGAGTTGACGCGCTTCCAATACTTCGAGCCGGGGAGCGCGTTGTCCCGCGAGAATGCAAATACGACTCTGGAGGCGTCCACGCCCTGGGCTGCCGCGCCTACGTATAGCGCGACGATCATGATGCTCCATACCACGAGCATTCCCTGCTTTCCGAGGACGTCGAGATAGAGCTGGCCCCCGGGAATTGGGAAGTCGGTTGCGAGGAGGGCGGGGATAGAGGCTGTTGCGAAAGAGATGGCGATGAACAGGATCCAGCCTAGTAGGGACGTCGCGGCGACCGCAGAGACTATTGCAATTGGTGCTACTCGGGCAGCTCCCGCTGTCTCCTCAGAGAGATGGGCAGCCGAGTCAACTGCGTGCACCATTAGCCATGATAACGCAGATCGTACCGTCTTACGGGAAGGAAGACTCACAGCCTACCATTGTCCACATCGGCGCAATAAAGCTCAGTAGGAAGGCCCAGCTGTCTGCAACATCTGTTAGCATGCGTATGTGCTGGTGCGTCGTCCAGAAATACGCACCATTCGTCCAGCCGGTGTTGTTCTCGAACTTCGTAAACGCCGTTTTAGCTGACACCCTCTGCTCGCCGCTGCAGACGATGAGTGCAATTGAGAGTGCGAGCAGTGTCCCGACTGGAGACCAGGGATCAGCATACTCAGAGTCGCACAAGCGCAGGACTCCGTACCGTTGAGTATGACATAGTACACATTGATGCGTGCGAGTATACCCGTTTTGAAGGAGCAGACAATCCCATGGGAGACGAGGATAGCGAGCATGAGGCCGTAGGTCGGCCCCAGTCCTAGCTTGATTGCGCCGTCGGAGCCAGCGTTCAAGGCGGTCACAATCATGTTGGCTCTGCGAGAAGGTCAGTACTGAAAGCGCGGATAGAGAATGGCTGTCCCACGTCAAGTAATCTGACGAGCACATGAGGACGACTTGTCCGGTGACATTCGCCCATCCGGTGATCCAGCATGCGAGGGGCGCCCATCGCGGCGGGGCCAGTCGCGCTGAGAAGTAGTAGAGTCCTCCGCTCGTCCTGCAGTCATACGGTCAGCTCGAAATGCTCAGGCATCAGTAGCTAGTAAAAATACGTACGGCATAGCGGATGTCAGCTCGGCCATGGCCGCGGCGACTGACAGAGTGAAAAGGCAAGGGATGATCCACCCGAAGACCATCCCTATATGCCCACCTGTACTTGTGGGTGAGCTATAGTATAGCTAATGTCAGAGGCTCGAGCGGACGCACCAGATGCCAGGGGAAATGGGAGCGAAACCGTGATCGAGACGAGGGGCGTAAGGATAGAGAAGACTATCGCAGTCGACTCGATGAGCTGTAACCCATTCATCGTGGGCCAGTAGACAGTCAGACGAGTTCATAACTCATGGCGGCGTACGTACCGATATTTGTCGCGTAAATTCACGTCGGTATCCCAGCTTGGCCAGGAGGACGTCGTCGGCATGCCGGACTGCGGTCATGCTGTCTTGGCCATCGAGCCCGGCTTCTTCCACTTCGTTCCCGAAGGTCTTCAAATCGTGCTTCTCGTCGAAAGACATCGTCGCGTGAGAAACCTGACTAGCAGTGGCACTCGTGTGTGTCGGTCGTTTTGAGGCTTTGACGTGCGTCTGAAGTATGCGTGATCAGGGCAGCTGATATGCCAACGAACTCAAACTTACCGCACAATCTGCGTGATAGCTTCCTCCGCCAGGACCGGCGCAGTTCTCTTCTCGGAGCGCCAGGAAGGCCAGGTGATGTGCTGTGAGAGTTTCTTATCGGCCTGCAAAGAAGGGCCGAGTCAAGAAAATGATCATTTTCGACGGTGGCCATCAAGTGGACACTGGGGCACGAGTCCGTGACGACCCCAGCAGCCAGCTTCGTCACGCGGATACAATACCGCGAGTGTGAGGTAGCAGTTGGAGACGAGTAGTTCGCAGAGGAGGAGAGCTCTTGACATGCCCCTGGTAAGGTAATGCGTGCTCTCCATCACGCAGATAGGCATCACTCGACTACCTCACGTTCATGAACGCTCGTGCGATCCTTCTCGTCGAGTTTTTCTGAGTCCTCGTGAGCTTCCTCTCCCTGTCCAATTGTCCTGACAGGCCCTTTGAACCAAGTGCGTGCTGAGAATATCCACGAAAGTGAAGCGAAGGTGAAAACAGCCATGATGACGACGATCGTGTAGTCTGGAAAAACGGAGGATAAGGTTTCAGCGAGACGGTCCTCGCCCTAGCCGAGACGTACTTACTCATCGTCTCTGCGGTCGGGTGCGGTCCAGAGGGGAATACGAATAGCACAATCAGGAAGGCGGTCCACATCACGGCAACGATACCGACTGGCATATGCCACTTTCCAAGTGAGAACGGCCCAGGTTCGAAGGTCCGTCGTCCTGAGGTAAGCCGCAATATGATCGGGGTAATGTAAGAGGTGTATAGTGCGATAACGGAGGCTCTGAAGGAAGTGATTAGGACGTCCAAGTGAATGTGCTCGCAAGACGTACCCAGCCAACGAGGTCAGCGCGTTGTCCGAGAAGCTTAGCAATCCGAGGATTGCGGAGAGAGCCATCACAAGCCACACCGCGTGGATTGGAGTGCGTGTGCGCGGATGGACCCGCTTCCACCACTTGGAACCCGGGAGCGCGTTGTCTCTTGAGAACGCGAAGATGACCCGCGATGCATCTATGCCTTGCGCTGCCCCGCATGTATAATCCACAACGATGATTATGCTCCAGATGACAAGCATCCCGGGCTTTCCGAGGACGTCGATGTATAGCTGGCCTGCGGGTATCGTGAAATCTGTTTCGAGGAGGCGCGGCACGGATGCGGTCGCGAAAGAGATCGAGATGTAGAGAAGCCAGCCTAGGATGGACGTAGACGCAACCGCACCGAGGATGGCTATGGGTGCTACACGTGCTGCCCCTACTATTTCTTCGGAGAGATGGGCGGCTGAGTCGTCTGAGCGCCGTCATAAGCTGCCAAGCAAGAGACAAACAGGTTGGTGGAGGACTCACAGCCCACCATAGTCCACATCGGCGCATAGAATGCGAGCAGGAAGGCCCAGCCGTCTGCGCAGCCATCTAGCATCAGTATGGCGTGCCACTGCATAGACTATACATCGAACGTACTGTTTGACCATCCAGTGTTGTTCTCAAACTGCGTGAATGCCGTCTTGGCCGATACTCTCTGCTCCCCGCTGCATACAAGGAGCGCGACGGATAGCGCGATCAATGTTCCCACTAGTTATCACTGGTAAGCACAGCGATCATTGCATAATCATATAGAACACGAGACGTACGATTTAAGACTATGTAGTATACGTTGATGCGTGCGAGGATTGCTGTTTTGAAGGAGCATAAAATACCGTGCGAGACGAGGAGAGCGAGCATGATGCCATAAGTCGGCCCCAGTCCTAACTTGATTGCGCCGTCAGAGCCAGCGTTCAAGGCAGTTACGATCATCTGGGCTCTGCAGATAATTCAATGCTTAGGACGAAGAGGGATGGTCAGAGGAGACGCACGTCAAATAGTCCGACGAACACATGAGGACGACTTGTCCGGTGACGTTCGCCCAGCCGGTGATCCAACAGGCGAGGGGTGCCCAGCGTCGCGGTGCAAGTCGTGCTGAGAAGTAGTAGAGCCCTCCGCTCGTTCTGCGGCCAGACCCATTAATTTGGACTGGTTATCATGATTTGAGCATAGACACCTACGGCATGGCAGATGTCAACTCAGCCATGCATGCCGCGATGGACATGGTGAGGATGCAAGGGATGATCCACCCAAAGACCATACCGACATGGCCTCCTGTCCGTGAATGAGTGGGTGTATGCGTGTTTCATGACATGGAGGGCGCACCAGATGCAAGAGTAAATGGTAAAGTCACCGTGACTGACTCGAGGGGCGCCAGGATAGAGAGCACAATCGCGGTCGTCTCGATCAACTGCACGTCCCATTGTCAGTAAGGCGTACAAACGCACGACGTGTAGCCCAACGCACCGATATCTGTCGCTTAAACTCGCTCCGATATCCCAGCTTCGCGAGGAGAACATCGTCAGCGTGCCGGATTGTGGACAGGCTATCATGGTCGTCTAGCCCGGCTTCCTCAGTTTCAGCCTTCCTGCGGGCCACTGCAGTTTGTGTCTTGGTTGAAGACATCGTCACGCCAGGGAGGCTGTCGGAGGCGTATGCGGATGGCCGTGTTCACGTCTCTGAGCTTTGACCGGACATCAGCGTCTGGGTTTGAAGGGGGACGTAAGGTTACCGCCGTATCTGCGAGACCTTCCAGCCTCGTTTCTCTCCGCTAGGACCGGGAGAAGTGCTTCGACGGAGCATCAGGAAAGCCAGCTGATGGTGGTGTGTGAGAACCCTCTACCATATAGACTTGGGGGACGGAGGAGACTCACAGGGGGTGTATGCGCGAAGAGATATTTGCCGTGGAGTCGGTATATGCATGTATATTGTTGCTCCGCATGAGACCGTAAGGGGATACGAGAGGTCCGGCCTAAGCTGTCGTATACGCTGTGCTCGCGCTATCTCTCCGCCGCGAACGCCCGCATTTGGGAGGTTGCTCCAAGGGGGCAGTAAGCAATCACGATCTTCTAGAGATTGGCGTACGCTGTTCAGAGCGGCGGACTGTGAGCAGGTCGCCGTCGTGGAGATGATCGTTTCATGGAAAGTCGTTGTGGCCGCCGATAGCGTCTTTCATGGACCCAATCTCGAGGGGCCCGTCAGGCTCGATGGAAGGTCAGGTGCAAGACGCGCTAGACATTTGTACCTCCGCTGAAAGAACGCCTCCACGACATGTGAAAACGTTCACATTCTGGGAGTTAGAGTTCGGCCTCTTGGAGCGTGAAGTAGGCGCACCACATACGAAGTCACAGCTCGGAGTTCCGAAACTTCAGAGCTGAGGATTTGCGCTCGGATGTCCTCAAATTCGCCCAGATACTCATCGTCAATGGCTCGCCAGTACTTGCGCATTGAAAGGACCAGACGAACACGTCCATGTTTGTCATAGAGATGCATTCTGTGAGCACAATCAGTGTAGGTAACTGGACATATGATGATGATCACAGACCGTGCACGCACGCATACATGAAATCGGCTGTTAGATTGAATAAGGAAAACAACCAAGAGTCTTCTCCTCCGTAGTGAGACGAAGGACGATCGGTACGATCTCATCAGCATCAAACCTCCTGGGTGGTTGGCAATCGGAGACGTACCCGGCGAGCGACGACAGCGCAGTTGCATAGAATGATGGCTTCCAACACCACGACAATGTCCGCGCGTTATGAGCCTGCGCGAACGCGAAGACCACGCGAGACGCATCGAAGCCCGCCGGTGCTGCCCCTCCCAGCGAGGATGACTAAGCTCCAGATCACAAGCATGTCGCGCTTTCCAAACACATCGAGGTGGTCGTTGCTTATGGGCATCGGGATTTCGTGGCGGATGTGACGAGCGGGAGCGAGGCCGCGATGAAGGGCGACCAGCCGAACACGGCGGGGAACGCGGACTCCGGTCACCACTGCGACCGCCGCACTCGGTGTATTCGTGAAGTTCGCGTTCCTGTGCTTGAGGGCGGATGAGGATCAGTGGAAAATGCGGAGATGACTATATGTCGACTCACCTTTCAGAACGATAACTCAGCACTTCAGCGCGTTGCGTCCGACCATGATATTCGAGCATAAGGTTATAGACACCGTTCTATATGTGCTCGATCCGGATCTGAACATTATGGGGAAATGAACAAGTGAACTTGACCAAGAGTGTCTTCAAGTTGACAGATATCTGCTGGTGTTACAGTGATCGTTCGCCCTTCCCTGAAAGACGAGCGTGAGCGTGGGCAATCTAAGCACTTCTACGTGCCAGCAGGAGCACGTACCTGTCTCCGAAGCCTTCTCGTCCTCAGCAGCCTTATTTCCGGCTTCATCTGCCTCCGCTTTCTTCCTGCTTTTCTCCCGCAGTCTCGCAAACGATGCGTCCATATCCGCCTTTATCTGCGCCTGCACCGAATCATAGTCCTCCGCCAAGACCTGAAACTGCCCCAGGTAGTGATCGTACTCCTCCGCCGCCTTCGTCGGATCGCCCTCATACCGCGTCCACTGGCTCGGAAGCCGGTTGGTGATCCCCTGCCCGTAATTGATCTGCAGCACAAGCCACAGGAACTTCATGATTGACACCATGTCTCCGAACCTCCCGCTCGCCGCGTCCGGAGAGGTGTCCAGGCAGCCGTCGTAGTACGCGATGATCGCTCTGACGTCACGACACTGGCTGTCCCGGTTGCTGCGCAGCTCGTCCGGGTCCATCTCGAGCATCTTTCGGTACATCGTGAGCTCGGGGCGGGTGATAACGCCCTCGGTTATGCGCTGTGCGAGGAGGGTGTGGATGAAGACCTGGGTAAACGACGAGAGGTCGTTCGCGAGCGTGGGCTGAAAGGGCATCGGGTCGAAGAGGTTCACGATCTGGAACGTGGGCGCGAACATCATCTTGTCCTGGCGGGTCGATGATGCATGAGTATCCCATGATATACTGGAGCCAAATACAGAGAGTAGAGACAAGGAGGAGTACGTACTGCGGGCATCGGTTCCTTGTACAGCTCACGCTTGAGCGGGATAATCTCGCCGTTCTTGTCAATATCTCTTGTGATGGTAAAGTCGCGATATACGGCCACTACTTTGTCGGGGCATTGTCTGCTTCCCATGGCGAAGGGTTGGCGGACGACAAAGTAGGGGAAAATTGGAGTAGGTGGGAGCTCGGGGAGCAAACACCAGATCGACTTCTTGAGTTCATCCTGGGTGACCGATTCAAGAAAGAAGCGTCGACTTCTCCTTACAGGGGTTGACGTTTAACGACCTTCGCGGTGACTGGGATGATCGCTGCATGAAGGGCGCATTCCAGAACTTCGCTTGATCAAAGACAAGACAGGTCGAGCATCATATGTACAGACGAGAGGGTCCGCAAGTACTAGTCAAAAGCAAGTTCGCGCGACTGCCAACAGCACACGCTGGCAGTGGTAAAGAACGGAGGTCCGGTCCGAACACCCATCGGGCCAATTTGGGCGCCAATAAGCATTATTTCGCGTCATGAAGTTTGACAGCGTTTGACCTTCGCCATCCTCCTTAACTTCAGAAGCTTCGCTAACCATCATGAATTGTACGGTCGACTCGTCTGGAGAAGAAAGTTCCAATAATACGGTGAAAAGACCTTCTGTGAATCTCCGCGCAAGATGTGGTAAGCTGCTAAGCACGACCAGGCAGCTGCGATGCTTCGATTGTCCCGCAGACAAACTTACTGCAGCTCTAGATGTACGACCTCCTTAGTGCTGAAGCTTGACCTCTGACCACCATGACCTTCACATCCGCCCCAACAAAAATCTCCTTCCGAGTTTTCTCTTCCTGCGACGTGAAAGGCGGCGCCGCGGTCGCCCTGGGACGCATCCACGCCTCTTGGTTCCTCGTACTCGCACGTCCTGACGAGGTGCAAATGATCCGCACCTTCCGCTGTCTCAACTTTGTCCTCCCTGACGACCCGACCGCCATCAACGCCCTCTCCGCTGGTGGCAAGCACCTCTTCGCCGTTGGGGGCCACCTGGGCGACACCCTCATGGACGAGCTTACCAGCCTGCTCGAACACGAGGGACGTGCGCCCGTTAAGGTTGTGGAAGCGTACCCTGAAGACCACCCGTTCAGCGTTTGTGCGCTCTTGGAGGTACTCGTTCCAGACGAGGAGCTGATATATGCGTGCGCGCGGTGTGGAAAGTGGGAGGCGCGGTTTGGTCCTCGCTTTCCGCGCTGTAGCGGGTGCAAGAGCAGGTACTATTGCTCTACGAAGGTGAGCGGTCATCTTCTGTCAGTCTTGCCGCACTCTCATCTGACTGCATTCTTAGTGCCAGAGGGAAGATTGGAAGCCAGCCTATCACCGCGGGGAGTGTGCCCTGCTGAGAGAAGGGAAGGCGTACGAGGTCGAGTGTCGCCGCAAGCTGCACGATAACGGCTGGTATTTCGAGAACGGAGGGCTAGGCAAGTATCCCAACTTCCATCGCGGTCGGCTCGCACTGACACCGTCCATGCCAGGAGTGAAGTTGTTCCTAGCGGGCACCGGCGAATACGAGTGGGAGCGCGCGTATAGCGAAGGCGACTGGGAGCACTTCGCATACGGCACCCACACCCCTCCGCATGACGTGCCGCCCTCCGCGGCCGCGTCTACCCGGCCCAGACTGTCCAGGGAGGTCGTAGAGAACATGGATCCCGACGTGTCTCCGCCCGGGTTCATCTCGACTGGAGACCCGCAGGAGGACCGTACGCTCATCAAGCGGTTCCGCGCGACCATCCTCGGCACGGACCCGGTCCTCCCGCCATTCCTCGACGTCTTCCACACACCAGGACTCGCGCCGAACACCGTCCCCGACCACCACATCCCTGTGTACCCGTCGCTGCCGGTACCGCAGGCCCCCGGCTTCGTCTTCACCGGGGATCCGCTGCTCGACGACTGTCGGCTCGAGGAGTTCCTGGACGAGCACGGGACGGACGCGGAGCGCGCCGCGTATGACGCGGTGGGGGAGCAGCGGACGGCGTGCATTGAGGCGAGGGCCGAGTTGATGGAGGGGATGCTGAAGAGGTCGCGGGTGTGCAAGAGGATGATCGCGGCGCATTCGGACGTCGTTAGGAAGAGCTTGCGTGCGATACAGCGGGCGCAGGGCGGTGCGGAGAGTGGCGACGACGGCGAGGACGACGACGATGAGCTGATGAGCGGCCTGAAAGGATATGGGTCCGACAGCGAGAGTGACTCGTCCGAGGACGGCGAGGAGTGTGTTCAGCCGTCGTGGCGATCGAGGATCAGCGGTCTATAGTCTGTGCACCCTGGAGTGAACATTCATACATTCGACGCAGACACTTCTTACAGGCGACTTGATGGTCAACTCAATCTTTCTGAGGGCTGTGTCACCGTGTAGAGTCTCGCTCGTCGAATTGTGACTGCACGCCCATCCTGGTCTTGACCGTCAGTTATGATTAAGATGGATATCATACACTATCGTCTGCCATTGTGGATCAATTGACCTCATTTCAGCTCTATGAGCGGGGATAAGCAGGAACAGTAGCTTAGGGCAGATCTTACCGACGAAGAGGAACACGTCCCTCAACATAGTCCCTGAGTGTAGGCGCGTTTGCCAGCCTGTAGCTCCTCGCCCCTCAGAGTACCTAAATGCTCGAGAACCAACAGCCTCGCGAGCTCGTTTTACCCATCTTGTGACTCATCTCCCTCCCGAACCATACATTGTCCATACTTACTCTCCCAGTACGCGCGGTAGACGATGATCATGGAAGTACTACTGTACTTTGCGTTTGTCCTGAGCAACGAGTAGCGTAGATATCTAGCGCTAGTTCAGAAGTTGGCGACAGGGCGGCAGCGGAGGACCGGGCCGACGACCGTCTACAGAGTCCAACAGAGTCCACCATCATGATCTTGTCTTCCTCCTACTCCAAGGTCGACCGTGTCGAGCTCAATTCTGAAGCTTGAAGCATCATCAACTACCGCATCTTCTCGGGGAGTCATGAAACTTGGGCAAAGCCACCTTTGCGAATCTCTTACGGGGTAAGTCAACAACGACGCTTTGTGTTCGACGCGCATACCGGGCGCGACCCTGCGCCCATCCAGCTCTCAATTCTTGTGTCTTGATCTTTAACTCTTGACCACGATGACCTCCACGGCCGCCCCTATTTCTCTCCCATTCCGAGAGTTCTTCTTCCCAGACAACGACAAGTCCGGCGCCGCCATCGGACGCAGCCACGCCTCATGGTTCCTCGTCGTTCCACGCCCCGAAGGCATACCCATGATCCGCATCGCCCGATGCCTCAACATTATAATCCCCGGCGACCCGAGCTCAGTCGGTGCGCTCTCCGCCGCTGGCCGCCACTTGTTCGCCGTCGGAGGCACCTTTGGGGAGAAAGCCATGAATGACTTGACCCGCATGCGCGACAGCGAGGGACGTGCGCCCATAAAGGTGGTAGAGGAGTACCCTGAAGACCACCCATTCGGCTTGTGCGCGCTCGTGGAGGTGCAGGTGCCCGACGAGGAGCTCATGTACGCGTGTGCGCGGTGTGGCCGGTGGGAGACGCAACTCGGACCGCGCTTCCTGCGGTGTAGTGGGTGCAAGAGCAGGTGGTATTGCTCTGCAAAGGTGAGTACTCGTCTTCGGTCATTCGTGCCACGCCCTGCTAGATTGAGTCCTCGCGCCACATGCCAGAGAGCGTCCGTGCTGAGTGGTTCCGCATATGTGCGCTTGTGCGGGTACGCAAGGCTGCTTATTCGCCCTCGTGGCTATTGATTGCGCGCGAAGCGAGCATACCTTTCGGATGGGATACGAATCCGGATTGCACTCGCGCGAGAGCGGCTGAGCAACTAGGAACTCTGTCCGGCGGACAAAGGCATCACGGCCTGCGCACAGCATCACTCGCCCGCTGCCATGGCCAACTACATCGGCAGTACATGCGCTAAAGATCTGTAATATGCCAATTATGCGACCTTGAGCCACTGTCTCCTGGAGGCACGAGCGCCATCGTGATTCACGAAGGCTGGTATCTGATACTTGATCTGACTGCTCTCCCAGTGCCAGAAGGACGATTGGAAGCCTGCATATCACCGAGGCGAGTGCGACCTGCTGAAAGAAGGGAAGCACTACGAAGTCGAGAACCGACGCAAGCTTCACGACAATGGCTGGTGGTTCCACTGTGGCGGTCTCGGTAAGTCGTCGACTTCACGTCTCGGACTGTCTCTGGCTAACGCACCGCGCACATCAGGAAACCAGGCCCTCATGGAGCCCACGGGCGAATACGAGTGGGAGCGCGCCCGGACGGAAGGCGACTGGGACTGGGTCGCGTACGGCAGACGCAACCCGCCGCACGACGTGCCGGCCTCCGCCCGTGCACGCCCGACGTTCTCAAAAGAGTTCGTCGCGAGCCTGCCCCCCGGCGTGCCTCCACCAGGGTTCGTCACGACCGGGAACGCCAAAGACGACCAGAGTTTGATCGAGCGGTTCCGGGCGACCGTCCTCGGCACCGACCAGCCCCTTCCGCCATTCCTGAACCCCATGCGCACGCCCGGGCTCGAGTCGAACGTCGTGCTCGAGCGCGACATTCCCTCAATGCCCGAGCTGCCTGTCCCGCTGGCTCCCGGGTTCGTGTTCATCGGCGATCCGCCGCTCGACGAGCAACGGCTCGAGGCGTTCTTGGCCGAGCACGGGACGGAGGCGGAGCGGGAGACGTTCCTGCGGGTGGCGGCCGCGCGCGCGAAGTGCGTTGAGGCGAGAAGCAAGTTGAGTGAGGAGAAGGAGAGGCGGTCGAAGGCGTATCGGGCTCTCGTCACGGAGCACTTGACTGCTGTGAGGCACAATGTGCGGGTCATGTGGGGGCCGGCTGGAAGCAACGACGATAGTGAGGACGACGATGATGAGGACGACGATGATGAGGACGACGATGATGAGGACGACGATCTTGAGCAGGCCCTGGGTGTCGAGAAGGCGATGGCTGGTATGTCTGTTGAGGACGAGCAGACTGGCGACTCTGAGGATGAGATTTGTCATTGTGGCGATGAGAACTCCTCGGAAGAGGAGGAAGGACCTGTTGAGTCGTCTCCGAAGATCGGCGCATGATAGAGGAGACTCGGGCTCGGACATACGGTCGCATCTCAGACCCATGATCCCCTGGCATCTCGCATGTAGAAGAGTCGTGTATGAGCTAGGGCACGACTGACGAATGAATTGTACAGTACAAGCTTTCGGGACAGGCAGACACATTGGCCTTCTAATTATAGTTCTGTATAGCGACTTGCGACTATCTCACCTGAGAACCCGGAGGGTAGAAGTCACTGCTCAGAGCTCTCCCGAGATACTTCGCGCTCCTCAATCTGAGTGGCTTCCTTCTCCTTCTCCTCGAGTTCAGCTGGTTCCTGCTCATCGACAGTGCGGACCGGTCCGCGGAACCATCTATGCGCCGAGATAATCCACCACAGGGATGCAAAGACAAACACGCCCATGATGATGACCACGGTGTAGTCTGAACATAGAAGCGATGTCAGAAGATGTTCTACGTCGATTCAAAAGAGGGTCGTACTCATCGTCTCGGCCGTGGGGTGAGCCCCAGGAGGGAACATGAACAGGACCATGAAGAAACTCACCCAGGCTATGGCGATGGTACCGGAGGCCATCGACCACCTCCCGAGCGAGAACGGTCCGGGCTTGAACGTCTTCCGCCCAGACGTGACCCGCAAAACGATCGGGGTTATGTACGATATGTACAGCGCTATGACCGATGCGCTATGACCGGATGTTAGTCGCAACCCCGGCCTATAGATCTTGGAAGATGACGTACCCAGCGAGCGAAGACAGCGCGGTCGCCGAGAAGCCCACAAGGGAAAAGACCGCGCACGAGCCCATGACGAGCCACACCGCGTTCACCGGCGTGCGTGTACGAGGATGGACTTGCTTCCACCACCTCGACCCCGGGAGCGCGTTGTCCCGCGCGAACGCGAACACGACGCGCGACGCGTCGATGCCCTGCGCCGCGCCCCCCACCCATCCCGCGAGGATGACGCAGCTCCAGACGGTGAGCATGCCCTTCTTTCCGAGCACGTCGAGATAGATCTTGCCCATGGGCATCGGGAAGTCTGCAGCAATGACGTCTGGGATGGAGGCAGTGGCGAATGAGGCGGCGATGAAGAGCAGCCAGCCGCATATCGCTGTGAAGCCTACCCCGGCCACCATTGCGATTGGTGCGACGCGTGCTGCGCCGGTCGTCTCTTCGGAGAGGTGAGCTGCCGCGTCGTCTGCACGCGCATATGGTCATGAGCACACGTCAGGCGTGGTGGACACTTCGAGAGGTTCCACTTACAGCCTGTGAAGGTCCACATAGGCGCATAGAATGAGAGCAGGAAGGCGAAGCCATCTGACGGGTGCTGCATGTAAGCGCAGACATCCTCGGCATTGGATTGCAGCTGAACGTACTGTTCGCCCACCCTGTGTGGTTCTCGAACTTTGTGAACGCGGTCGTAGTAGACACTCTGTTCTCTCCACTACAGACCAGGAGCGCGACAAGGACTGCGACGGTGCTGCCGACTGTATGCGGTGTCAACATGTACCTCGCTCTGGATTACTGGAGACGTACTGTTGAAAATGGCATAATAGACGTTGAGGCGGGCGAGTAAGGCGGTAGCGGTGGAGCATACGATCCCGTGCGACACGAGCATCAGCATCGTGATGCCGAACGTCGGTCCTGCACTCAGAACAATCGTGCCGTTTGAGCCAACGTTTATCGCGGTCGCAATCGTTTGTGCACTGGAGCAAAGAAGAGGAGAGTCAGCCGTGTTCCTGAGGATACGTGAACGGCGCGCACAGCGTGAAGTCGATGGACGCCATCAGGACCACTTGGCCAGTGATGTTGGCCCATCCGGTGATCCAGCTCGCGAGTGGTGCCCATCGTGCCGGGGCGAGCTTCGCCGAGAAGTAGTATAGTCCTCCGCTAGTCCTGCACAAGGAGTCAGCGAGCTGTAATTCGTCGAAGTCCTGGAGGTGCGCACGGCATAGCTGAAGTCAACTCGGCGAGAGACGCTGCGACAGTCATGGCGAAGAAGCATGGGATGATCCACCCGAACACCATTCCAACATGGCCACCTATATGCAACGGCCGTCAGCTCGAGTGTGCATGCGGTATCGAGGATCGGATCGTCGCACCGGCAACAAGAGGAAACGACATCTCCACCGAGACCGCCCCCAGCGTGCCCATGACAGAGAATACAAACGTGGTCAGTTCAAGGAGCTAAAGCTTTCAGATTCAGTTCCAACGGCCGAGTCGTTTGTGAGAGGCACTGCACACTGACCGATAGATCGCGGTTGAACACGTTTCGATAGCCCAGTTTTGCGAGCAGTGCGTTGTCCGCACGCTTGACCGCGGCGAGGTCTCCATGCTCGTCACGTCTCAGCTCCCAGGCCTGCCTTCCTGGAACCAGGCTCGGCGTAGCTCCCGATTCGAGCTCTTTCTCTGTGGACATCGGACGGTAAGTGCGACTGGAAGACAGAGAGCGAGCGACCGTCTGACCGACCTTGGCTGGGATCATATGTACGTCCCCACAGGCAGCGCGCTACGTCGATAGTCTGGAATATAAGGTTACCGCTGTATCCACACCACCCGCTATCTCTAAACTCCTACTCCCGGCACAAGCGGAGGTCAAAGCTTCGACGCAGCAGCGAGTATCCTGCTGAGGCTTCAATGAGAGGGTGTGATCATGGAAGCGATATGGAGCAGAGGACTTACGGGGGATCCTAGGAGCACACGGGTACGATCGCGGAGTCCGTGTGTGCCCGAAACCATGTCGACTTCTGGATGCCTTCCACTGAACGTCAGATACGCACATATAAGGATGCGCTTTCTCGGGCACATACAGAGAGCATGAGTACTGAGTGGCAACAGCCTGAATGACAGGCCAGCACCAGATGCGCCACAGACAACCTGCGACAGAGGTGATCGGTACTCCGAAGCAAAGCAAGAGACAGCATACACTCACCTGTCAGTCTGATGAGCAGTCACGAGCCTTGCGGCGGAAGTTCACCCCTTAGGAGACACCAAGAAGGCTGCTCACGGACACGAGCCTTGTTGTCAGTATGCCGCGCAGTCAGCTCGTACGGATTGAGGCCTATTGAACGGCAGCGGATGAAGCACCCAGATATTCGATTGTGCCTTCCCCGGGCGTACGGCCCATGACATTGATAAGTACAAGACGACGGACATAGCAGCCGCGCACTCGCACGTCGGAAGACCCGAAGCGTAAAACTATGTCAAGTCCGCTCTCTATCAACCTGCTTTCGCCATTTCGGACAGGAACAAGGGTTTGTGCCACGTACCTCTGCCACGCCTCACGGGGATCAGCTGTTCACGCTGGCGGTTGCGAAGATTAGGGCCCACACTCGGAAGTTTCAAGTGCGAACGGTGCACTGTGTGGGGTAAGCCGGGGATATGTACCGCCAGCGTAAGCGACAGACCAATCGTACTTCTCCACTCTTCCGTCTCCAGCACCCTGATTGGAAAGGGGATGGCTGATAGAAAGCAGCTCGCAGCATAGAGGTTCGCCGTCGGAATGCGAGTCTCCTCGCGGATGTTTGGGGGCTCCGTTGGACTGGACTTCGCAATCACTCACCGCGGCGCCAGCAAGAGAGATGTTGATGCTTTGCTGCTAGCCACCAGTATCGACCTATCACAAGGAGGAAGGCCGTCATGAAGCGACAGTCCAGTATCAGACGCGCCATATGATACCTGACCTGGAACACGGTTGGTCGACAATCCGAAGCAACGCAAGAGATAGTATGCACTCACATCCTGCTTTGAGGAGGAGCAGTCACTAGTATTGCGTGGCCGGGGCGCATGTAGGGAACCGGTTCGCATTAGGGAACAACATGCTTGAAGTTGAATATATAGTCCGCTCACGGACATGCACCTGGAAGTCAGATGGCCGCACCGTCAGCTCGTAGTGTATTGAAGCCAATAGTCGGTCGGCAGCGGATGAAGCTCCCGGATGTTCGATTGTACCTTTCCCGAGCGTGCGGCGCATATGGCGTGTGCGACGACACACAGCTACCAGTGTACCACGCGTTCGTTAGCTGTCAAGCACGAAGCAATATTTCACGACAGCTCCACTCTGGATCCACCTCAGAGTACTGTTGTTCGCACGAACAATTATCGAGGAGCACCTATCCGTCACCACAAGTTATCAGCAAATTTCCTCTGGCTTCGGGTCGGTGACGTGCCGACCTCCGTCCAGGTTGAATATGGAATATGAGCGACACGGGGACACTGACACGACGGAGGTTCGGACAGGGATAAGGTTCGTATCACGTACCTCAGTGAAGCCTCACGGGGAACGAGGCTGCTGGCGGTCGCGAGAAAGGAGAGCGACACTTCAGATCTCGAGGTGTGGACGGCGTGCTGCGTGGGGGTAAGCGTGACATATACCGCCAGCGAAATTGACTGAACAAATACAATCCTCCACTCTTTCGCCCGACATTCACCGGTACCCTAAATCGCAAGGGGCATGTCTAATAGAAAGCAGGCCCCACCGTCACCATCGGGGCTCGCGAGCGGGTAACCTCGCCGGCTCTGTGGGACTGGACGCTGGACGTCGTGATCGCCCACCGTAGCATCGGGCGACAGAGTCTTGACGTTGTGCTGCTAGCCACCGGCATCGACCAGCGCAACACAAGGTAGATGGCGTGAAATATCAGAGTCGCGGATGTACTGTGCTGGAGCACCGGTCTAAATGCGCAGTCAGCGAGCAGCACGTCGTTCCCGATGTCCCGCAGAGCGACATAGGTGGGATGTGCGATCAGAGGAAGACGCTTACCTCAATCACTCTTCCCTAGGCCTTTACCCCCACGCTCAGAGCCAGACTTTCCTAGCCCAACCCCAAGCAGGAACGCAGTCCTCATCGACGCGCCCACATACACGAACCCCACACTCCCCCACAACATCGCATCCCACGCCCAGAACCGCCCAAACACCTCCCCATACCCCCTCTCCCTTGCCATCGGCACCATCGTCAGCAGGTGCCCAAAGTCCGCCACGAGCAGCCCCGCCAGCAGCGCGCGCCACGTCCGGAGCGACGCGGTCGAGGACAGGACGAAGTGCTCGTTGATCGCGAACAGGACGTAGAGGTTCGCGAGCTGCTGCAGCGCGATGGTCGTGCTCGTATCGGGGTCAGCCGCGGGTGTTGCAGATGTAGTGAGGTAGGCGAGGTACTGCGCGGGCTGCCAGCCTGCGTAGAACGCGCCGACGATGGCGGACACGGGCTCGATGTAGAGGAAGAACAGACGGTACGCGAGTGGGATGTTCGTCGGCGACATCGCTGGAAGAACTGAATAGAGACCTGCAGCCCTGGGTTTCTAGTATGACTATCCAAGCAGTCAGAGCAGCAGAGAAGCAAGGGTTCTGTCAAGACGGTAAGACGCAGCTCATCGCACTTCGCACTTCGCGATCGCAGCCGGGGCGCTTGGTGAAACGCCAGCACGTGACAGACGCGTCCGTGACAGAGAGACGCGTCCCGTCACACGACGCGACGCGTCTCCTTCAGCCAAGGCCAAGCCCATGCCTCTTGAGTCTTCGTCTTCGTCGTTGCAATGATGGCGCAGTCCACTGTGTATACCCTCGCGCCTCCAATCAAGCCAAGACAAACGAGTCTGCGCAGTTGGACACAAGCACGTGTACAAGGGGTCGCTGTCGTAAGCTCCGTTGTCCAAAAATCGCCAGGACCCAGGCTAACAGTAGATGCGACATAGGCTTGTTCTACTTACCGTGGGGGGTGCAGAGGGGTGCCGTGAGAACGTCTGAGTTCGAACTTTTGGCGGGTGGGAACCAGTCGGACCCTGAAAAGCCCAGCGCTTGCCTGAGCTCAGGGAAAGCCTGCGCCTCCTCCTCGTCGCTCTTGCAGGTCTGAGAAATTTCAAAGTTGACATGATCGGTGTGTCGAGCACCATCGAGCATATTGCAGGTTTTAAAGTGAGAAAGAACCATCAGAGGATGAGGGAGAGAAACGCAGCCTCTCGTCTCGAAGCGTAATTTTCTCACGGTACCCCTCCGCACCCCCCTCGATAAGTAGAACCAGCCTCTATTATGAGGTACGAGTAACTAGAGGCTGGCACTGCGAGCCTATGATAGATGCGACACAGCCTTGCAAACTGGAGCTGGAGCTGGCCCCGACTCTGGAGGCGGCAGGCGGCATGCAGCACAGCGGTCGCCTCTACCCAGACG
>ML211271.1:0-40661 GCA_004369055.1 Polyporus arcularius HHB13444
CTGGACCTGTGCTTCGGTCGGTGGGACACGCACTCGCACCCGCTTGCGGACGTGCACCCGCTCGACCCGTTCGCGACGCTGTTCCCCGGACAAGACTACAACAACGCGCGTATCATGGACTTCCAGAACGTCCCGAACTATGTCAGCAACGGGCTCAGCTCGGTCGAGAGCGCGCGCATGCCATGGCACGATGTGCACATGACCATCACTGGAGACGTCGTGCTCGATATCGTCCAGCACTTTGTCGAGCGGTGGAACGAGATCAAGAAACGCAAGGTATGTAGGGTCTCACTTCTTCTGACGGACGCTCACTGACACGTACGGCGACTCCAGTACCGCGAGAATACGTAAGTCTCATCACCAAGCATGCGGATGTTATTCTGATCAGCCATAGCCGCTTTGACTGGCTTGCCCTTCCTCACGATGTCGAGGCCGCACCCAACGAAGCCGTTGCCCGTGCGTAGACATGCCCTCTTCCACCCTGTGGCTAGCTCACCTATCATTTCCCAGGTCACCCTAATCGCGATCGCTGGCACGGCATTGGCAAGCACTTCAAAGACCGCTTCCACCTCAACAGGAGCGAAACTCAAGACTATGACAAGGAGGAGCCGATCGCCCGCGGTACCTGCCGGGTGCAGGTGGTACGCAGTGTGTCGGACTGGAGCCATGGCGTCCTCACGGAGCGGAGCATTCAAAACGCTTGTACGTATCGTGCCATCTCAGGGGATATGATCTGACCTTGGAGCAGACATTGAGCTCATTCGCGAGTCTGAGCACTTCATCTACATCGGTACGTAGATGATAGTCAATTCTGTATTTGCGGTCGCTCACAAGTGTTGCAGAGAACCAGTTCTTCATCTCCAACACCCAGGACAGCGGCCCTGTGCAGAACCAGATCGCGAAGGCGCTCGTCGAGCGTATCGTGCGTGCTGGCCGTGATGGAACCAAGTTCCGTGTGGTGGTCGTCATTCCCGAAGTCCCCGGGTTCGCTGGACAAGGTGAGTGGCGTCGGCTGCGTGGAGGACTTCAGCTGACCGTGCGCGTAGTCAAGGACGAGTCGTCTGTGAAGACGATTATGGCGGCCCAGTACCGCACCATCAACCGCGGCGGCCACAGTATCTATGAGGAGATCCGCAAGGCTGGCTACGAGCCGTAGGTGCTTCCTCACGTAGCGTCCTGCTTGGTACTCACAAGAGCTGACGACAGGTCCGACTTCATCCGATTCTACCATCTTCGCGCGTACGATCGTATCAACGCGCCATGGGGTACGTGCTCCCTCCATGTGCTTTCTCCACTCTCCGCTGACTGTCCGCCTCGCAGGTTCATTCATGAAGCAGATCGAAGAGCGCAGCGGTGTAACGTTCCACCAGCTGAACGTCGCGCTCGGCCGTATATGGGTCGGCAGCGGTGAAGGTATCGAGGACCCGAAGGAAGTGTCGGTCTCCATCCCCACGGGCCAGATGATCGCGGAGCAGACCACCTCCGGCAAGAAGCCAGAGCTCAAGACGGAAACATACCCAATGCCTGCCACCGTGGAAGAAGCTCGCGAGATCATCGACCGCTGGCGCAATGCCGCGCAGGAGCTCCGCAGCGACGAGGACGTCGCGGACAACGTGGTGCAACACATGTTGCATGACAGCACGAGTCTGTTCGATGAACGCTGGGCTGGGACTGAGGACGAGGAGCGCGCCGCCTACGTTTCCGAGCTGCTGTACATCCACTCGAAGGTCATGATCGTGGATGATAGGCGTGTGATTGTGAGTCTTGACAGTAGACGGAAGGGCGCGCCATACTAATCGTTGTGTTCAAGATGGGATCCGCCAACTTGAATGACCGTAGCCAGAAGGTCTGTCTTCGCGATACCGTGTTGAGGCGCTTCGCTGATTGTGTGTACATCAGGGTGACGGCGACTCCGAGATCGCGCTTGTTGTCGAGGACGAGGACATGATCGATACTGTTATGGACGGTCAGCAATATCAGGCGGGTCGCTTTGCCGCGACACTGCGTCGCAAGCTCTACCGGGGTTCGTCGCCTTCCTTCATGCTAGTGTTCGGGAGCTGACCCCTATGCAGAGCACCTTGGTCTCATTCGGCCCCAGTGGTGCACGGAGAACGACCGGCCCGACTCGTTCATGAGACCGGCGCCCCACCCGAACGATGACGAGACAGACCAGCCGGAGGACCAGACGGTCGCGGACCCGCTCTCCGACGACACCATCAACCTGTGGAACAACACTGCACGCAAGAACCGCGAGATCTTCACGGAGGTCTTCCGCCCCGTGCCCACGAACCTCATCCGCAAGTGGAAGGACTACGATGTGAGCCGTCCGATAGGATCCGTGTTTAAGTATCTGGGTGCTGACGCTTGCCTTCGCAGGCCTACGTACCCGATGTCATGACTGGACACGTCGTGCCCGACATCACCCTTCAGCGCATCAAGGAACGCCTCTCGGAGGTGCGCGGTGCGCTTGTCGAGTGCCCCATGGTATGTCTTCGCATCGCGACGTCTGTGTAAGGATTCTGCTGACGAATATGCTGTAGGAATTCCTCATCGAGGAGGAGGACTTCGTGGAGGGCCCTGAGTGGAGTGGCCTCAACCCCACTCTGCCAATCTACATATAAGTATCGCAGATCGCAGCAACGGACTTCACGAACAATTGGGATGGGATGGGAAGGGAAGTAACGGTTGTACATTGGACCAGCGTAGACGTGCGGCTACGAATTATACCGTCTTGTACTCTACTTGTATGTCTGGCTTAGCTTGTCGTACATGTTGGCAAGCAAGAAAAGTGGAAGGAAGCGAGACGTACTAGCGCGAGTCAATAATCTGCTAGAAAGAGGGTAAGTAGATTTGGACATACGGTCGGGCGTCTGGCGGCGTTGCCGCGGCATTTGCGCGGCACCCGCCCACCAGCCATACACCTTTGTCTCAACCACCACTTTCACTAAGTCACATATCCCAACCACAACATGAACGTAGCACAAAGCGGGTCTGAAATTATCGATACGCATCCTATAGGCGTTGGCGGGCCTGCGGCGGGTTCTGAGAACACGTCCACCATCGCCGCTAGTACATCAGCAGATCCGCCACAAAACCATGGTTATCCACCTTGTAACTGCTGTATGGCTCCAGGACTCACGCAAACCAACCTACAGCAACGCTGACATACTGTCCGCGTGTTTAGGGCACAATCCGAAGGACAAGTGCGATGGCCGAGCTCCGATCCCTCTCAACCTCGTCCTTCCGCCCGTTCGTACCGAGTTGGCACGGGCCATCAGGGCTCTCAACTCTATTATCACTCTGGTAGAAGAACGAGTGGCGACTGGTCCTGAGGACACGACGAGATTGCCGCCTCCCGACATCCTGGATGCATTTTCCTCGCAGAGGGAGGTCGTCGTCAACGTTAGTCCGCGCGATGTCAATGTTTGTCCTTGCTGAATATTGTTGTCAGTGCTTAGAAACTGCTTCCATCATAATAACCACCACGCCTGGCTATGTATGCGAGCAGGACAGCATGGAGCACGAGCGGTGCTACTCCGAGCGATACAAGGAGCTCAGCGATGTGGAAGACATCTTCACGCGTAGTATCAAAGACGCAGAACCCCTATTGAAAGCGCGCGACGAACTCCTGATTGAAGAACGTCGACAACGTTGACGAAAGTACATACAAAGTGCATTTCGTGCAATGGTACGCGTTCCGCATAGCACCGTACTATGGACTTGTCTGCTGACACTTGCTCGGGCCGCAGTCCATAATTACTATCCCGTACTCCCCGCTTCTCTCCGCCATTCTCACTGCTGCCGACGTATTCTGCATCTCTGTCGACATGGCGATTCAGCGGCTCGGGCTTCCCGACGCCGATGAGGTGGGAATGACACTGGAGAATGCCGCGTCTCTGGAGAAGAGCATACGGGAAATACGACAATCGGTCGACGAGATCAAGCGGATCAAAGGACATCTCGAAGCCGCCAAAGCGAAGCTCGAGGAGGCTCAGCGGCGTCCAATCGCTGCGCACTTGGCGGGCATCTTGTACAAGGTTCACCTAGCCAAGGATGCCGTCGAGGGGGCTCTGTCCCCATCGTGTGACAGATGTGCGTGTCCTCACGCTGCTGTCCCCATCCGTGATGTCGTGGCATCTCTCCAGAACACGGTGGAGGCGCTCGGAGAGCCGGAGATGGTCGTGGGACCGCTTGCCTCGCTGAGCGAAGACCATGCTGTTTGCATGGTAGTCGATAGAGCTCTCGCGGTCCTTAGACCTTTGGCACCGGCTCTGGAACAGGCGGGGTCAGAGTAGGGCCGACTGCCCCCTTTCTAAGTCCGTCATTAGTTGATTTCCCGCTGTCATCGGTCTCTCTCGCACTTCTACGACGCTTGTGCCTGTAGGTCTATCGACGTTTGTTCTCACCTACTAGCTCTTCCTATAGCGAGTTGTCTAGCACGTTCGTGCCGCGCGTTAACGATACAGGTGCCCATTTCTCCTTCAAAAGCGCACAGAGCTTACTTCGTGCCTGGCGATGTGGTGCTCGGGTGGGTGCTGTAATCTAGGCCCGACTATACCAGCGAAAGGACGACGTCGCTGCTAATGCAACCTACCCTACCGTGGCACGCCGTCCCTCCCTTGAGCCTGACCGTTAGGTATGGCCACAGTCTTCTGAGCTCCCTCATCATCGTCGCATCACCTTCAGGTAGACACCGCGTCGTGAGCCACCAGCTTGAACGGTTCAAGTGGGCAGAATGCTACTCACACGTTAGCTGTGTATCAGCATTCGACAGGTGCCGAGCAAGCAACTTCTGCCATCTCCCCTCCGTCCGGCGGGATCCCTCGTCCGAGTATCCTTTCATGTCCAACTCGACGTACACCTGGACCCTGAGCTTACTGATTTGCGGGTACTTCTCAGGATTGCGGAGCGCATGGACGAGACGCTCCCAGAGCCAGTCGCATCCGGTGACCGTCATCGAGTTGAAGTCGAACATGCCAAAGTCGAGCCGGACAAACTGTGGCAACCGCAGCGGTCTGTCCAGGAATTCGCACAAAGCTTCAAGGATAGCAGGACAGGGGTCGAAACGCTTGAAGAAAAATCCGGACGCCATCTGACCGACCGTTAAGCTGCGTAGCTTCGTGCATTCCTGCAGCCCATCGAAAAAGCTGGTGAATGCTGTAGACATGTCAGATCAACGCGTCACACGCGGATGCATGCACTTCGAGCCAAGCACTTACAGCAAAGCACGTCCGCGGCTGACCGCCGACTGAACTTGATCCGAGTGCGCACGATGAGCCCCTGAAGGGACGGCGCGAGAGCATGAATGAGTGGAGTCCAGAGCTCCGGTGAACCATCGTCGCTGACATCCAACTCCAACCACTCAATGGCGATGCGTGTGCGGACTTCCAGGAGTTCCCGTACGAAGCCAGCTTCGTCGTCGAGATTATTGCAGACGAGCTCTTCGAGACGGGAGCATGGTCTGACACCGGGACGGGGGACTTGTGGCAACTCGGATGAACCGAGGATTCGCTGGATGGAATGGGCCGAAGAGAGGCCGCATGTTTTGATGTGTGATAGGACTAGCCGCTCCACAGCCGGTAGAGACTGGAATGTGGAGAAGAAATCGGCCCATGACCAAAACGTGACTGCGCTGAGCCAGAGTGTGCGCAGGTGGACGAACTTGCCGGCCGGGAGGATCCAGCTTGTGACGATGCAGCTCTCATAGGTACCAACAAATTGGCTGATCTTGAGAGAGCGCATATATGGTGCAAATGCCAGGATGTTCTGGGAACGTTCACCGCACGGCTCGTCGACTGAACATTGATGGTAAAACAATTTGGAACTGAAGAGCCGAGCGCGAATGTAGGACGTAAGGGGCCGGCATATGAGGGTGCATTTCAAGAGAGCCTTCCTGTCGTTTTCGAGGTGGTCGAAGATCATGTCGAGTAGCTCGGCGGGGAGCATCAAGATCGGCGGAAGAGGGGAAACTTGAACCTCGGCTCCAGGAACATCGTCACGACTCGACGGCGGTACGAGAGGACTGCGCGAGCGATGCACTAAGAGGTATAAGATCAAGTAGAATATCTCGGTTGCCCATGATGACTTAGACATATCGTGCTGTATTTGTGCAATGAGGGGGTGGCGGTGTCGGGAGGATGGTGGTTAAGGTCAAGGTAGCGCAAGTGGCGTTTTGAGTTCCCTAATTCAGCAGCGACCACCGGACGAGTCGGAGTCCCGCAGGGCCGGAGGCTTTCCTTAGGCTCGTCAGGTAAAAAGGCTGTCCCTCTAAGTACTTGTCAACAACCATTTTTCCCAACCTTGGAGATCTTCCGCCACCTCCTTGCTTCGCGTCCTACAGTTCAGCTCGGTTCTGGAAACGATATATATTCCTGTGCTATTACAGCGCGACCCTCGCGAGGTGCGACTCGGAGAGATACGTCCCTGACCCACGTCCGCCGGTGCGCGTGCAGCGCAGCTGTGAGTTTCGCAACTGGTCGACTTAGACGGCTCTTTTCCTAGGGGCGTCGCTGTTCAGCCGCCAAAGCTACCGTGACCTGCCTGCAGGTGAGACAGCGATACAATGGCGTTCCCTGGGCAGGCGACAAAGTCCCGCGCCGCGTCGTGTCGTATTATGTGCAGCTGCTTGAACATCGTTGGCCGAACTCCGACAAATACGTCGATGGAGACCTATCCGTTGGCTCGTCCGCGAAGGGCTCTGTCGAGTCGAGAGACGCGGCGGGAAGTTACGACAGCCCCAACCTGAGTACCAGCATCGCCGCAGTGACTTTGACTCGGCGCGTATGCAACTCGACCCGATGGGACGTTGCGCGCGTGCTATGTGATAATGGCCGTGTGATGAACCTTGTCTGGAGCCGCGATCGCGAGATGTCACAACAGCGCGTGGACCTTCAAGCGACGCAGGCGGGTGTATATCTGGGAAAACTGTGATTCACCAAGTTGACGAGATTCTATCGCGCGGCTGGGGCAGCTCATGACAGACCATCGGACTCATAGACGCAATCTTGATCGTAGCGGATAGTTTTTCAGGTCCTCCTATCCACGCCACGCGCATGTCAGCGATGATCGCGACTCGGCGATGGAAGAAGCTAACGAGCATACGGGCGTGTTCTTCAAGCCGTCCGAATTCTGCACCTGCTGCTTCTTCCTCGACTCTTGATCTGCCTCCAAACCGTCTCGAATCGGGGCGAGAGCGGACGACTTGGGCGGGAGAAACGGCGCAGAACTCACCATGGTCTTCATGATAGCGATAGGAACGTCCGACTAGCACAATACTTGCACTGAGGCAAGACTTCACTTGATCAGATGTTGCGAGAGATCAAAGGACGAGGCGCAGGTCCGTCGCGACTCGGTGTGTCCATCGAGGAGTATGTAGTTGCGACGTTGTGATTCACCATGGTGACTTGTGGCTGCTATGGCTGGAGGATACGAAGGGGGTAGCCACGAGCCTGAAGAGGCAGATGAGTTTGCTGCGGAGGAAGAGGAAGAGAAAGCGCTGATCAGAAGCGCCGTACACTGGCACAACAGGGCACAACACGCAATATCATTTCGCGCTGTCGAGGTAACTTGGTTATGTAGGTTGAGGCTCGTCTGGCCGTTGCTCGAATCTTGCATCCCTCTTCCTCCTGACTCCCACTCCCCGCGGCGACCCATATTGAGTGCTTACGAGACACGTTAACAAGACACTCGGGGGCGACGGTTTCAATTAAGTATAGGCCCGTCCCGGTCTCCGCCGTCAAGTAACCATCACAATTCGACGCTGAGGCTTGGTGAGGCTCGCAGAAATTCACCGTCAGTTGTTCTGACGACGCCTTTCTTGCCCTCTCCTGCAGTGCATCCCCGGTTAGAAGTCAAGCCGTGATCATGGCTCCCCTGACATCCCTCGCGCAAGAGGTCGTCGACTATATCATCGACTGCCTGCACGGCGATGTTAAGAGCCTACGGAACTGCGCTCTCGTGTCGACGAGCTGGACCCCGCGCGCTCAGCGCAACATATTCGCCGAAGTGACGCTTCCATTACGCCACGATGGCGTACCCACTGGCCGCTTCACTCAACTTCAAGACATCGTGCAGCAAAGCCCAAAGATAGCGCTCATGCCTCGCCGCGTTTGCCTTCTGGGAGATGAGCTCGCTGCCTTCCCCCCGTCGCCGGAAGGTTCGCCCGCCGCGGCTGCAGTGCAACTCTTTCCGAACATTCGTGAGGTGGCGGTTGTGAAATTTACATGCCAGTCCCTGCCGGATATTGCGGAATCCATCTTAGCCGCCATTCCAGCCGTCGCTGCCCTCAGCATTGACGAGGTTTGTATTCTTGAGATACCGCTTCCCGGCGGGCGAGTCTGGCTCCCGCCTCAAAGCCCAGTCGTCGTGCAAATTGCTCCGAGTGGACCAGTCCACCATCGGCCCCCCACGTTGAGGAAGCTCACTATACGAAATCTACAAGCGCTTCAGGGAGTCGCCCAGTGCGAGTCCTTCGCACTCGCCGAGAACTTGGCCCAAAGGGGGCAACTCTCGTCTCTCGTCTCCTTGGAGCTCCTTAGCCGCCCGGGTGTGACCCAGACTTGGCTTCCCTTCCTCCCATCCATCGGAAGAAACCTGCAACGTTGCGCTATGACCATCAACGACGTCGTCCCGCACCGCAGCGTCAGCTTTTATCGAGCCTTGACGGAAGAGCAGCTGCGTACGTTACTATTTTCAGACTATTGACAAATATCATGTTCACCGCCTGTATGCCCAGACGAAAGTATCACCCGCTTCTACAATGCGCTTCTAGCGTGCCCGCACCTGCATTCCCTGGGTATCAAGTACGACGGCCTACCGACCTACGCAAAAGCGCTCGAGGAGGCCTATGAGGACCCCACCCTGATACCCCGCACCTCCGAGTCCCCATACTTCTTTCAGGAGCTTACAGCGCTGCTCTCGCGAGCCGACGTCCCCTTTCCAAAGCTGGAGACACTCACGTTCGATGTCTTGAGCACCGTCGAGGGCCTTTCCCTCTTCGAAGACGCGTGGACCGCACTGAGGGACGCTCTTTGCACTCCCGGGCGGTATCCATGCTTCTGGCATCTGCACGTGGAGTTGGAGGAGATGGGCACTGGGTACGGTCCATGGAGCTACCTTGAACACGTGCAAGGCCGAAATGCGGATGCGAGAGCTGCTTTGCTGCGGGCGCAGCTGGGGATGTTCGAAGGGAGCGGCATCACGATCTCGGTAGCCACACGGGACAGCAAGGCGTGGATGTGGTGAAGTGTAGAGTACATGAGATACTTACGAGCTCAAGGGTGTCACGGACAGCAAACGTTGATATCACAAGTTAGTGCTGACGCTATAGTGCGTAAGTATCTTTACTTATGCCGGAGGACTTATCCGTTTAGCGCGATCGTAACCTGATCCCCAACTCCCATGTCGACCGGGGGTTTCTGGACCTCAGGCTGCCCTGTCTGACCGATCACTGGCTAGCAGCAGTTGGACGCACGAAGACTTTCACTCGTAAGTCACAGTGGTTCTCTATCACTCGTCAGGAACTCTCCATCGCTGACGCGGTTCACTCTCGAGAACAGCGCGGCAGCCTGGCGGAGAGACTCGAGTGCACGCATCGGTAACACGTAGTTCGTGGTCAGCCTCGGCGAATCACTCGAGCTGTTGGCGTGTCAAGTCGTATGGGGTGGTCATATCTGATACTGGACGTCGGGCGTCGTACAGGACCCCCGAAACGATCACGCCGCCTGCACTTTGTCTCCACCACTGTGCGCGCGAGGATCTCAGATGATCACGGCGACGCATACAGTGGAGCAAAGTCAGTTAGCCTGTAGAAATGAACAGGTGAGTGGCTTCGGGTGCTCTTCGTTGCCAGCGAGACCATGTAAGTACATGGGCCTACCGTGCAAGTTGTCCTTGCAGCAGACAGCCTGCGCATCGCTATATTAGGTGTGAGTGATTGGTTTTCTACCCGTGCTTATGGAAGGCTGACTTGCAAGCTATCTCCAGAGTCGCCGCGGATGACCGTGATACTTAGGGGAGCAGAGGTGACTCAGGCCTACGAGGGCGTTGCCGTCCTGCACGACGACTCCGATGGACGTCAAGATGTCAGCAGCAGCCGGGTCGCTGGCCTTAGCGGTAGAACCTCAGCACGGTGCTACAGCTCGCGCCCGGAGCGGGCGCGGGGTGGCGACAGCAAGGATTGCGAGCGAGGCGACTGAGAGGGGGTAGAGAACGTGGTCGACCTAGTGATGATGCCGGTGAGAACTCACATCTTCCTTACGCTTTCTCCGCATGCGACATGGACTCTACAGGGACTCGTTCTCTCGCTCGAGCTGGCCGACGATGACTACTTAAGTACTTACCTCTCAGTCTGGTCCCACGCGGCCCCGATTGGACGAGAATCGTTGATGGCAAAGACAGGCAAGACACCTGGTAAGAGCCGCAGTCTAATTCAGTTGCAAAATGAAATTCATTTCATCAGGAATGCTGTGACTCGAACCACTAACATCATCGCCAACCGCAGACAGTAGATCAGGCACAGGCACCCTTCGCTGCGTCTTATAAGCATGCAAGTCCTATCGACGCACCAATGATACCCCAGGCTCATCCTTCAGCGATGGAGGCCCCTGCCAGCAATGACTCCGATGAGCCATACCATTTCCCATCGCCCTTCATGTTCCAAGAGCGCACGCCCTGCACACTCGTGGAGCTCCGCATGCGCTACTTGTCTGGCAAGATACGCTCGAAGCCCGAGTGGTGGGAGAAGATCAAGGATGCGACTATTGTTGCGAAGTGGCGGCAGGAGATGGTCGGGCAGGACCGCGCATCAGTGGAGAAGGTCTGGGGCCTGGAAGGCGCGCGGCTCCCGCTCGAATACGGGACGAAGCACTGGCCGCGGGACTTGATAACCGACGTTCAGCTCGACTACATCTTCGACGAGCTGCGATACTTTGCGAGTCGTCGCGATGAGGCGACAGGCATTCACGTGGGTTGCATGCTCGTGTTACGCTGAACAGTGAATTGTCTAACACAACGTCGCAGGCTGCCTCCATCCCGAATGTCTATGAGTCCCGCTCGCTTATCCCGGCGGAACTGAAGGGCGATTTGCTTCGCGGCGTGGCCATCCTCGAGTCGGTTCCCGAAGAGGAGAAGGATTGGCACCCAGGGTCGAATGGCCAAGTCCTCGACCTCGTTCATCCGTCTCTCTACTGCCTCCGCATCGGCTCCTCTTACGTGTATGCCCAAGATGACACTGAGACCCCTGCTCGCGCGCTCCGTTTACTCACCGAAGAAGAGTACAGGAACGAACGACCGGACTTCCTCGCGTACGAGGAGGAGAGTTTCGCCTACTCGTCGCGGTACCAGTGGCTCCCGACCGACTTCGAGATTCCCGGCGGCGGTGTCGCCCGGCCCCTTTCGTACATCAATAATCTCCACCCGGTCCGGCACCGCGAGCTCTACTCGACGATCTCGTCCATCCTCGGACGCTTCATACCCCTCTTCAACCGCGTCTTGACCGACCTCATGAGCGCCGAGCCGGTGCTAGCGATCAACGCCGATCCGGGCACGTGGTACGACCATCTAGAAAACCCGGAATTCGAGGACGACGACGACGGCCTGCAGGCGGAGGAGTGGGAGAAGACGTTCAAATGGCCGCTGATCCCCGAGCCGACGCCCTTCCAGCCCCCGTACGACGACGGCTACCCACCGCTCTCGATGGAGGACCCGGGGAGCGCTATCCAGGTGATCGTGAAGCTCGCGAACATCGTGCTCACGCCGGAGAAGCCGCGCTACGCGGGCGGCGCGTGGCACGTCGAGGGGATGGCGAACGAGCACATCGTCGCGACGGGGCTGTACTACTACGCGTGCGAGAACATCAGCGAGTCGCGTCTGGAGTTCCGCGTCACTGTCGGGAGCGACTCTGACGGCGGCGGGGCGGGGATGCCGTACCAGAACGGGGACCACCAGGGCTATCTGGCGGCGTACGGCTTCGCGGGCGGGAACGCGCTGAACCAGGGGCTCGGACATGTCGTCGCGGAGGAGGACAAGTGCGTCGCGTCCCGAACGTGTACCAGCATCGGGTCAATGCGTTCGAGCTGGCGGACGCGGGGAAGCCTGGGTACAGGAAGATCCTGTGCTTCTTCCTGGTGAGCCCCACGATGCGTGTCGTCTCGACGAGCGACGTCCCTCCGCAGCAGCAGGACTGGGTGGATGAGGACGCTGCCGCCATGGAGGCCTTGCGGACGCTCCCGCGGGAACTGTTCGACCTTGTGGTGGACTATGCGCGGACGGGAACGGTGTCGCGGGAGGAGGCGGAGAAGGACCGCTAGGAGCTGATGAAGGAGCGGGCCGGGTTCATCATGGAACATAACGAGCAAATATTCGAGCTGGAGTTCAACATGTGCGAGCATTGATATCATTCACTCAGCCTTTTCTCTCTACTCCTAACCCTGCCACCGTATCGTGCTGGAGCAGCTGTGCTGGCATTCCACTTCTCCGTCCTCTCGCTCGACCATTATCTGTGAGAATGTGCGAGGATCGGTGTTGTGGAGACATGCCTTGGCACTGGTGAGTACTTACCTCCCTCCGCGCCCGGGCCTCGGGCAGGATGCTGACCCTTCTCCCCTTGCATTCACAGCTGCACAGACGTACTCCAGGTGACAGGTCTCCTCCGCGGATGAATGTGTCCATGTCAGTATGCGTGAGTCCCAACCGCCCCGGCCCGGCCGCTGTACGCATCGTCACCCGAACTCTCAGAACATACCCGTTCTTCTCCGGATGATCGTCGCTGACTCCGCACCCTCTCGGGTCGCCAGTCCGCAGGACGATAACACTTGCGGCGATGCAGCAAGCGGAGTGGTAGTAAGTTTGGCCTCTCCCAGTTGACGTTCACTCAGAGGGCCGTCGGAGCTGCAGCCCCTCCTTTCAAGCTCACCGGACAATTGACTTAGACTCGACTCAACTCCCCTCTGATATGAGCGGTGATGAAATGATTCAACCACTATACACATGTAGGCGTTTCAGCTCCGACAAATGTCGGCGCATGTTGAAGTACCTGTGACTTCATACGCATATGGCAGCACAATGCGCTGGCTCGGACGCGAGATCTGTAGCAGGCAAAAGCCGACGCCCACGACATCTCACCCAATACTTACTCTTCTCCCCCCGCACGCGTGAACCGAAAGCTTCAAAAATCATACTAATACAACACCGGATAAAGTACAACAAGAAACGAAGACACGGCCCGCCCTTAAGAGCAGCGCCTAAACAAACAGGGTAACATCGTGCCCGGCCATCCGTCCGAGTCCAGACTAAACTCGTAGCATGCACATGAAGGGTAGGTCGTACGTTAATCGCGGAGCGTAGATCGTAGCAGGATGATGCGATACGGGGTCGTATATGTGACGTGTGGGGGTGGCGGAGCCGACGGCGACTATATGCGAGGGGATAGAGTACATCGGATATCTGACGGACCAGGAGGGGGCAGAGCAGTACAGAGCCAAGAGACAGCACGAAGACGAACAAGCACCAGAGACGAGCGCGCTCAGACCTTGTTGTCGAGCGAGCGCTCCGATGTCGTCTCGTTTTGTTCGTGCTCCAGAGCTAGAAGGATGAGAGAGCGTGAGCGTCGTGAGAACCTCGGGGCGGAAAACCTCGCAGATGTACGCACCGCGCTCGCGCTTCTCGATGTCGGCTTTCCGCTGGTCGGCCGAGACCGTGCCGAAGATGATGTCCATCTCCTCCAGTGAGCGGCCCTTCGTCTCAGGAATGAGCCTACACGGTCGGTAGCTGTCAGCATTGAGCACAGCAGATAAGGGGGAGAACGCACAGAGCAAAGACAGCCATTCCGCCGATGTTGATCGTCGCGAACATCAGGAAGATCTTGTACCCAAGGTCGGTAACAAGCGTGGGCGTGACCTTCGAGAGCACGAAGTCTAGAGGGGACGCCGACGTCAGAACCTTGCCTGACAGCGGACACAAATAGGTCAAGACGTACTGAACAGCCACTGGGACGCACTCGCTGTGGCGAGGCCGTAGTGCCGAGTGCGCGTCGGGAAGATATCCGAAACGTACACCCACCTATCAGAGACACGAAACGTTCGTCAGCACAAAGGACACGATACCGCGGTTCACCCGCATGAATGGCGATAAGACGTACGGAAGCGGGCCCCATCCCATGGAGTAGAAGCACACGTAAATGTACAGCATTGCGGCCATCGCCTTGCTGGCCGGAGGCGGGTCGCCGCCCGGGTTGTTCGGAGGGGGGTGCGTCTTGAGGAGCGCGCCAATGATGAAGAAGAGCGTGCCCATGCCTATCGCTGAGATGAACAGCGCCATCTTGCGTCCGAGCGTGTCCGCGAGGAAAAAGACGAACAGCGCAGTCGAGACGACCTTGACGATGCCGTAGATACCAGATGCAAGCAGCGAGTTCGTCGTGCCGGAGTATCCGATCTATACGAGGCGTGTATCAGTATGGGAATCTACCTATACACATCGAAGTAGAGAAAACTCACAGAGCTGAAGATTCGCGGAGCATAGTAGTTGACCGAGTTCTGACCGGACCATTGCTGGAGGACGAAGATAACGATGGCGATGATGAACCGGATGAGGTTGCCCTTTCCGAAGATCGCCTCGCGCAAGCCGAGGCCCTGACGCGCATCACGCTCCTCCTCAATGGCAGCCTCGATTTCAGCCATCTCCGCACGGACGTGCTCGTCGTCGACGGGTCTCTTCCGGAGGTACGCGAGGTTTGCGAGAGCCTCCTCGTAGCGACCCTTCGACGCAAGCCAACGCGGCGACTCCTTCGTGGTGAACAGACCCAGTGACATGATGCCGGCGGGGACGAGCTGGAAGCCGAAAGGAATGCGCCAGACGTTTGGGCCGGTCGGGATGTGCAAGCCGATTCCCACTGTGGAACGGATGAGTCAATGAGGATCTCCACTCGCGCTGAACTATCGACACTCACGGTTGATGAAGTACGAGATCATGACACCAATGGCGACCATGATCTGGAACAGACCAGTTATACGGCCACGGACGTCCTTCGGGGAGCACTCGGAGACGTAGGCAGGCGCCACGGCAGATATTGCACCGATACCCACACCGGCGACGACACGGCCAGCATAGATGTAGCCAATTCCTCGCGAGCCACCGGCAACGGTTTGTAGGATCTGAGCGGTGTTGTCAGGACCGGGTGGCACTCGCATATAGATGGCTTTACTCACCGCACCGACGCTGAAGATCGTCATGAAGGACAGAAGTGCCCATCTCCGGCCGATTGCAGCTGTGGGTCCAAGTGAGTGCTGGAATCAATCGACAGGGTCGCGTACGAAGAACGGGGGGACGTGAGAACACCAGTAGCCGAGATAGAAGGGGAAAGACCTCGCAGCGGTGATCTCGAAAATCACAGAGCTCGCACCGCCACTCAGTCAACCAATACTGACGTGCGGAGACCACCCTCGATGGTAGCCACGTCACTCTGATGCTGGCCAGCGACCGCCGTTTTGAGGCCCAAGCGCCTCGCCCGATGCTCTACGAACGAAACGCCAACAGGTACGAATGATGGTCCGGACACAAGGCGCCGAGCACCGGCTGAACCGAAGAGCGTCCGCCCGCATGATCACCGTACGTCATGGGTGCGTGCTGCACCCTGCAGCAACCAGTTCCCCAAACTCGCGCCCCGACCGACGCCCAGCACGAGAGATGCGCTCACCTGAGATGGGGGCGCTGCCCAGTGCGCCGAAGAAGGCACCGGCCTGGAGAACGGAGACGACGAGCGACGAGACGTTATCGGACTTTGACTGGTTCGTCGTGCCATCTGGGTTCAAGAGACCGAAGTACTCCTTGAAGTAATTCTGGGAGACGACGCCACCGCCGATACCACTATCGTCGGCGAGTGTGAGCGCATATATGCGGCTTGAATGCGTCGAAACACTCACGTATCGTAACCGAAGAGGACGATGCCCCAGTACGCGATGAATGCGAGCCCTGGGTGTATGCGCGTTCGTCAGCGAGAGCTGGAGGCCCGGGGAGTAAGTACGCACAGTAGACACGGATGTTCTGAAATCTGGTGTCCGCACCCATGCTGGAGTGCGTTGGGGGATGGGGCGACGAGGAGGGAGGAAGAGGAAACGAAGAGGGAGACCCGAAGGCCGGCCATCTTGTGCGGGGGCTTTATATACGACGCCAGCCTGAGCTTGCGCCTTGTGGTCACTCGCGACCCCACGGGCCGCACATCGAGATTGCGGGGAAGCCATCAACGTCCGTGCCTGAACCACTCCGGCCCGCACCCGGGCCGTCACAAGCCCTCTGCGCCCTCCCAGGCTCGCCCTGCTCCTACCAGAGCCGCGAAGAGGCTAGCGGAGGCCAGCGGGGCGCATCACTGTCTGCGTGCGAGGAGCTGTCGCGGCAGCAAGGGCGCGGTCAGCTGAGGGTGCTCCAGGGGCTCACAGCGACACGCCCGAGAAGGCGCGCGGTCGCCCGAGATGCAGCACTCCGGTCGTAGCGGCGTAATCTTATTGGATTTACAGCGGACGCGCAGAATTTGAACAGGACTGATGCGCAACCTCTTCCATCCTTCCGCAGATTGGCCAGAAGCGAAGTCGCATTCCACGAAGCGGGCTCGGCGTGGACACCAGAACGGCGGTCGGTCCGCCTCGAAGCAACAAATGGCCCTTCGTCGTTATCGTCGCATCTGGAAAGTAGCGGACAGACAGACAGAAACGATGCAAATCCCGCAGTCAGACGATGAGACGGCTATGAGAAACGTAGCTGGGAACTTACAAATAGGATCGTCCAGCCAACACAGGGCACCCGGTTCTGCGGAAGGGACACATGACAGCTCACAGTCGGCGTTCGATGTCGATCGTCTGGCGGAGACTTGTCGGGAAGACAGAAAGAGACGGGTTCGCAGTGCGTATCTGCTGTCATCACCACCACTCAGGTCAGAGCTTCCCCAGCCTCCGCTACCAGCTACCCGGAAAACTACTCACCTCATTGGCCAGTCCACCGCTTCACGACATGGGGCCCAGCTCCCAGTCCAAGTCGCCTTATTGAACCGCTAGACACTACCCCGGCCCGGACGCCACAGGGATGGACACGCCGATCGCAGAGGACCAACAAATACTACAGTAGACTACAGTGCGCGGCCGCGGAGCCAGCACAACGGTATCGTCTGGCAGCTGTCTAGGAGCGAAGGGGTCCAAATTGATCCTTTAACACATCGTGTGGTCGCCTCTGGTCGTCCCCGCCGTCCCTTTTTACGTTCTGGTCGTTGTTTCCTTGCGACCAAGTGCATGCGCGGCCGTAGAAGGTGGTGGTAAGAGTGATATAGTACAACTCCAAGGACTGGGCCTTTGGACGCTTAATCGGCAATCTCCGAGATCCGGGGTACTTACTTACAAAGTTACATGAGTTCATGTAAGTAGTACTTAGTACGTATGGGGTTAAGTAGATACACCATGCATGCTCAGAGAGACATCTGTTGTACCGTCTGAAACCGTCCTGCTTGTAAGGAGCGCTCGGGCATGTCGGCCATATGAGTACGCGTGACGTCACGCGTTTGATGGGGCGTCCTGCACCTGCCTCAACATCGGAGAGAGATTGACTGACTCGGCTGCTGCTTGTACACCGTGTTTAGCCTCAGGCTTCTTCGCTGACGACGGTGCAGTGTTCACGGGCACGAGCTGGCACGAGTCCCGCGAATGATCCTTTCATTCATCGCCGAAGTCTTCCGCTCACCAGCCGCTGTCAAGTGCATTGCAGAGGTAGATGGCTGAGACTAAACCTGCTCTGATACTACTGATACTACAAGCACGGGTTTACCCAGAGGGTATCACTGTGGTTAAGTTGCAGTCGAGTCGAGACCACTGACAGTAGGGAGCGGAGCGCCCATAACCCCGATGTGATCTGCAGATCTAGCGTTTATCTTATCTGCTTTTGAGCGATGGGTGCGTTTCGAGTCAAAATTTCGACTCTTTCCTCCCTCCACCCTTCCCCTTCCCCTTCTCCTGCTCGTCGTTCTCTTCCTTACTCCTCGAACGAACGATCAATCGCAGGCATGGCTCCTCTCACGCACCCTTCGATCAAAGGTGCGTTTTCTGTTACCTTCGAGCGCTGGAGGAACTTCTGCTGGGCAAGATGGGACGGTGATGGGCCAGATATACTGCGACTGTGTTCAAGTCGTGACCTAATCTGCGTTTCTCGTGTGGTGAAGGTCCAGTCTTGGGAGTTGAAAGGAAGATCGTGATCACAGTGCGCCGCGAGGTTATTTGTATGCATTGGCAAGCCGCATACCGAAGAGAGAACTGCCTCTTGAGATCGCGCAAAGCGTCCATTGATGATGGGTCTATTTGCGGGGTCTATGGATGTGCTACGGGAGGCTGTTAAAGAAATCGCTGCTCGCTTCGATCTTCCTGGAGACGGACACAGGGACTTCCATCATGGTTTGCCCTCAAAAGGACGATCGTCTGTCCCATCCAGCGCAGGGTGCGAAGACACGTTTAGTGCGGCGCATGAGGGACTGGCCGATGCATGCGTTTCTATCGTCTCCGGATAGCGAAGGGCCAGGAAATTGATCTGACATGTTCCTTGCACAGACGGCTGGTTCCGCGAGATCTCCTCGCAGTGGCCGGGCCAGGCGATGACCCTCAAGGTCAACAAAATTCTCCACGTCGAGAAGTCCCTCTACCAGGACGTGCTCGTCTTCGAGTCCGAGTCGTACGGCAACGTGCTCATCCTCGATGGGGTCATCCAGTGCACGGAGCGCGACGAGTTCTCGTACCAGGAGATGATCGCGCACATCCCGCTCGCGAGCCACCCCAACCCCAAGAAGGTGCTCGTCATCGGCGGCGGTGACGGTGGTGTCGTCCGCGAGGTCCTCAAGCACGACACCGTCGAGGAGGTCGTCCTTTGCGACATCGACGAGGCCGTCATCCGCGTGTCGAAGCAGTTCCTCCCGCACATGTCCTCCCTCCTCAACGACCCCCGTGTCACCGTCTTCGTTGGCGATGGCTTCAAATTCCTCGCGGACAACACCTCCACCTACGACGTGATCATCACCGACTCCTCCGACCCCGTCGGCCCCGCCGCGTCCCTCTTCCAGAAGCCGTACTTCGAGCTCCTCCGTGACGCGCTCACTCCCGGTGGCCACATCTCCACCCAGGGCGAGTGCCTCTGGATCCACCTCGACCTCATCCAGGACTTGCTCAAGACCACCCGCAGCCTCTTCCCCGTCGCGGAGTACGCGTACACGACCATCCCCACCTACCCCTCTGGCCAGATCGGCTTCATGGTCGCCTCGAAGGAGGCCGGCCGTGACCTCTCCAAGCCCCTGCGCACGGTCCCGAACACGCGGTACTACAACGCCGAGGTGCACAAGGCTGCGTTCGTTCTCCCCGAGTTCGGCCGTGCACTGCTCAAGGAGGGCAAGGACCTCCGCCCCAAGTTCGGCCGCGCTGCGTTCACCGGTACCCCTTCCAAGAAGGTCCTTCTCCTTGGCAGTGGCGCTGTTGCTCGCCCCTGCGCGGAGTACGTCGTCCGCAACCCGGACAACTTCCTGACTGTTGGTGAGTGTCGCAGTATTCTTTAATCGCCTGATTGCTGACGCGTCGCAGCTTGCCGTACGCTCAAGACCGCTGAGACCCTCATCAGCGACCTCCCCAACGCGACCGCTATCTCGCTGGACGCCGGCTCGGAGGATGCGGAGAAGCAGGCCGCGCTCGAGAAGGCGATCGCGGAGAGCGACCTCGTCATCTCGCTCGTCCCCTACATCCACCACGTCAACGTGATCAAGGCGGCGATCAAGGGCAAGACGAACGTCGTCACGACGAGCTACATCAGTCCCGGCATCCGTGAGCTCGAGGACGAGATCAAGAAGGCAGGCATCGTCGTCATGAACGAGATCGGCCTCGATCCGGGTGTCGACCACTTGTACGCAGTCAAGACGATCGACGAGGTGCACGCGCAGGGCGGCAAGATCAAGGAGTTCCACTCGTTCTGCGGCGGGCTCCCCGCGCCCGAGTGCTCGGACAACCCGCTCGGGTACAAGTTCTCGTGGTCGCCGCGCGGCATGCTCCTCGCGCTGCTCAACAACGCCACGTACCTCGCGAACGGCAAGGAAGTGAACGTGCCCGGCTCGGAGCTCATGAACGTCGCGAAGCCGTACTACATCACGCCTGCGTTCGCGTTCGTTGCATACCCCAACCGCAACTCCGCGCCGTTCCGCGAGTACTACAACATCCCTGAGGCGGAGACCGTGATCCGTGGCACGCTGCGCTACCAGGGCTTCCCCGAGTTCGTCAAGGCGCTCGTTGCGCTCGGATGGCTCAACATGGAGAAGAAGCCGTGGTTGAAGGAGGGCTTGACGTGGGCGGAGATCTTCCAGCAGTCGATCGGCGCTGCCGACGCGACGGAGAGGTACGTCCGTCTGTCACTTGAACTAGCTGTAGCCGCTAACATGCCATTCACAGCACGCTCATCGCGAAGGTGAAGGAGATCTGCCAGTTCCCCAACGAGGGCGAGGCCCACCGCATCATCTCTGGGCTCAAGTGGATCGGCTTCTTCTCCTCGGAGAAGGCGGCGATCCACGATGGCAACCTGCTCGACACGCTCTGCGCACAGCTGCAGGTCCTCATGCCGTACGGCCCCGGGGAGCGCGACCTCGTCATGCTCCAGCACAAGTTCATCATCGAGTGGGCGGACGGCCGGCGCGAGACGCGCACGTCGACGCTCGAGGCGTACGGCGACCCGTCTGGGCACTCCGCGATGGCGCTGTACGTCGGCGTGCCGTGCGGTATCGCGGTGCAGCTCGTGCTCGACGGCAAGCTGAACACCCCGGGCGTGCTTGCGCCGTACTCGAAGGAGATCTGCGACCCTATCCGTGAGATCCTGGAGTCGCATGGCATGGGTCTCGTTGAGAAGGTGCTGTGAGCTACCACTAGTGATTCTTGGGTTATGATGTCCGTGGGTGCGCGTGAGGCTGGCGGGGATTATCTAGGAAAAGAAGAACATGTAGACTGTATCATTTAGGATTCGTGCGCTGTATCAACATAGATGTGCGGAAGACATGATTTTCAGTAAGTAAATGATGATTCGCGGCGGGGGCTTCTCCAGGAGCGCCTTAGCAGCACTTGAACCCGGACCACCACCACTCCTCCGCCCAAGCCATGGCTGCAGGATTTTACGCGTGCAGATGCCCGCTTCTGCTCGCTTCTCCTCCTTCGCACTCTCCCTCCAATTCGAGTTCGGCCTCTGCTCCAGCGATCAACAAGTATCGCTTCCTCATGGATTTCTACTATGAATATCCCGCCACTGAGCGGGCCCATGTCTCCGACTTGAACGACGCGATATTAGAGGATATCCGCGAGCGCAAAGAGTACAATGAGCGACCCGACAGTGATTTTACGGTCCACATATACGAGGTGCGCTTGCTTGTCTTCGGCTCTGGGTACTGTTCTCCTTATACGTGTCTCTTGCAGTGCATACAATTACCTGTGCCTTCCGCCCCAACCACAGCCAGCGAGCGCGAGGCCTACGAAGTGATCAACGACGACTGGTTGGAACATAATGGCCGACCTGTCTCTGATCGTCGACCAGTAGCGGATCTCAAGGAGAATTGCGTGCTTGCCGTTCTAAGTACGTCTATCCTCGAAGCTCTGTAGCGTTTGTCACTGATCACACTCTGTGTAAAATAGCTGTCGAGCCATCCTCGCGCTCAATGCAAGAGTCGCCAGCCCAGAGCCGTCAGTCTATGGCCTCTTGTTGACCTAATGGGAGTTTGCATCTGAACTGCTCATCAGACCGCGAACAAATCGCCGCGGCCGCGCACCAACGACAGTCGCCGTCAACTGGGGCCGCCCTCCCACAGCGGTTGGAGACGCAGACCATAGCGCGCATAGACGCAATATACAACGGCCGGCCCCTCGAGCTGATGGGCCCGCCCATCACCATCTATCATCCCGCATTCACTAACTTTCTAAAGTACATGCAAGAACCTCGTGTGTTCACCTCTGACGAGTTGGACACAACGCAGAACTTCGTCATGCAGGCCGCTGCTTACCACAAGGATGAGAACGAGCGGAAGGAGAAATTGTCGCCCTCAATGAACGCGGGACTACACCGGACTGTCCTCAACCCTACGCCAATCTCGAACAGCACAGGGAGATTCACCCCTGACGGGGCGATCTTTGCTGGGACGGAGACGCGCGATGGCTTCACCCCCCTTATAGGAGCGCATGAGCTCGTGCCCGAGATTGGGGAGGGCGGGCGAGACCCGAGTGCCCAGGCTGAGAATGTCTACGTTGCTTATTACTCGTCTAATGAGGTGAGTCCCGCGTGTAGCTATGTACTTGCAATACTGAGTCATACTTTGACTGTAGGCTCGATCTGTCCGTGAGTGGTGCTGCTGTCCCGCAATCCTCATAAGTTCCGCGGGCCCAAATCTTCAGGTCAGCGGCGCAGTGTTCGCCGACCAGCTCGTGGTGCAAAATCTTGGCGACAGCATCTCCGTCGTCCCCCGGCCGAACCTCAACGGGCGCTCCTTTCTCGACGACGCGGGCTATCGGGTAGCGCAACTGTTCTATGCGTTGCGGATGTGTCTTCAGGAGCTGGACGAGTACTACACTCATCTGATACAGTCGATGGCCGTCCTCGACCCACACTCGGGCGATGCTGGTGTCATGCCTCGTCCTGCTCGCCCATCCACCGGAGCAGCGCGCACTTTGCAACCGGCTCCCATGGTCAGCCCTCACTTCAAGACATACGAAGACGAGCAGGGCAAGGCGGTTATACTCACGTACAAGCGACGGCTGGAGACGGAGTATCCGTACAAGGCGGTGTTCGTCGCAGAAGCGAAGACCGACACCGAGACAGTAGATGTCGTAGTCAAGTTCACACCCGCGTACGGCAAGGCCGCGCACGAGCTGCTCGCGACCGCGTTCCCACCACAGGCACCGAAGCTGCGGGTTTGCGAGTTCGTGGAGTCCGTTGGGATGTGGGTCGTCGTGATGGACTACGTGGAGGGCAAGGAGGCCACGGGTGTCCTTCAGGATCCGGCGCACATCGCTTCGCTCGAGAGTGCTATCACGGCGCTTCATATCAATGACTTCGTCTTTGGGGACCTGCGCGGAGCAAACGTGTTGCTGGTGGGTGACAGGGTGTTGCTGATCGATTTCGATTGGTGTGGCAAGGAATGGACGGCGCGGTATCCAAGCGACATCCTGCTCCAGGAGGGAGTGTGGCACGCTGGTGTGAAGCGGGGAGGATTGATGCAGAAGGTGCACGATGAGTACCACTTCCTGGCGCTCACTGGAAAGACGTTTCCATCAGTATAGTGGATACGTACGGTTCTCTGTACTTCTATTATCCACGTTCGCCGCCTCCTGCTTCGTGGTCTGCTGCACTTCGTTAAGAGCCATTAGTCGCGTCTTCCAGAAGATTTCGGTATGCACCTGTTGTCATCAGCTCAGAGACGTGGAAAACTCCTAAAGTGTCGTCATCCAGCGATGCGACTTAAGTATCTTCGCAGGGGACGGGGTCCTGCGCATGGGTATAAGTACTTACTCACGTGTCCGAGTCTGTAGAATCTGAACTTGACGATTCCTGCTCGTCACGACCCACATCTCAATATGTTAGACTGACCTTTGTGTCGGGAAAACCATGTAAGGAAAGGCGTAGGAGGCAAAGTAAGTAAGTACTAACCTTGGATGATCATGATCATGGGCCCGATTGAAGCGCTGCCATCGGCGCTTCGCGCTTCTGCTCCTTGATCTTGACCACCAACCGCCACCCGCCTGCATAGGCCGCGCTGCAGACGTTGTTAAACAGTAGTCGAGCTGGCTGGTACGCTCTGCTGAGATTATCAATGTTATTTTGCCCACCTTCGCCCTTCCTCGCAGCGAAACCGACTCCGTGAACTCGTTATTGAACTTGGTATGTGGCAAAGGCGGAGCTGTAAGCTTCCTGAAGTTTTCTTCCGCCGAAAAGCATTCTATGACACCGCCTGTCTAATCTACACAAGTTGCAAGTGGCAGGCCCCCACCTTTCATTCATCTTGCTCACCGGTCTATCAGACTTCAGCCCATTCGTACAGGAGCTGGAACCACCTGCACAACATGGGACGGAAACTACGATATCGCTATCACGAATTCCCCTCTCGGGACGATTGATCGCGGCGGCGACACACTCTCCGTCACCTCAGATCTCTGCGCCCGTCTCGCTTACACGCTCATTGACTGTCTTAGATCACGCCGTTTTTGGGTGGCCATAGATGCACTCAAGATGTCTTCAGGCGGTGGGACATAGAGCCTGGTAGACGAGGAGAAGAGGAAGGACGATATCAGAGATATATGGCAAGAGATGTCGCCGCGTTAGCCAATGGGGCGGGCGTCGAAATGCGGGTGTCTGTCAATGGATAGTCGTGATCATACTCTCTGGCTCCGAGGTAAGTTGAACCTCTTCGTCTTTCACTGCGCTGAAGCCAAAGCTGCCACATATGTAGGAGGCCCGGACCGCCGGCCGTGCACCTAATGGGCGCCTGCATTCAAGTCTATTGTCCACCTCAAAGGACAAAGGGATCGCGTATCTCGCGACGAATGATCCGTCGGCACGCTGTCCGGGGATTTAAAAGGACCTTAATACGACGCGACGTCTTCTCTGCCACTTGCTACGATGCCATCTCTAACCACCCTCCCCCCGGAGCTCCTCCTGGAACTTTTGGCTCACCTCCTTCCATCACCATATTCACTCCTTCAATGCGCGCTGGTATGCCGCGCCCTCCATCCATGCGCACGCGCAGTTTTTTTTCGAGACATCCAACTCGTCGAAACCACCTCTTCCGCTGACAAGACGCACGAGCTCGCGGAGCTCCTGGATTCCAGCCACGACCTTGGCTCCTACATCCGCACTCTGCGGTTTAAGTTCGACTGGTTGTCCCCTCCCGGGCCGCCCTTCGTGGTAGCCTCCCAAGACTTGCATATCACCTATACCCACGAGCTGCAGTACTACGACGACCCGACGCGCTACCCAGACGTGGTTGGCGCTCTGCCTTTCTCGCAGCTTTCGGAACTTCGTGAGCTCGTGTTGGGAGAAGGCATCATGTTGTCCGAGCCCGCCGACCAGGTAGTTACAATCCTCAAGATGCTTCCTCGCCTTGAACGACTCGGTCTACGACGCGTCCGTGCTGGACATCCTCGGAAGGCGGGAACATCTTCGGACCCAATCGACTTTACAGAGCCTGCGAGAGCGTTGGTATTGAAGGACCTGGAGCTCGATCACGTGTTCTACTTCCCGGTCTGCGAAGTTGCGCACCGGCTGTTGCAGCAATTCCGTGGTTGCCTTGCGCTGGAAGCACTCGTGGTTCGTTGCCGTAGTTGGGACGGATTATTCAACCACCATACCGCATGGATTCCCTTCCTTACCGCCGTGACTGGGTCACTTCGTCGCCTATACATCTCTACTGGCGAACTCGACCACGGGGACCGGCCTCCAGATGGCGCTGGCGGTGCATACGGTGGGTTCTGAATTGACCATACGTGCGTCTGATGACTCAATCTCGTCGCAGGCAACTCCGCTCTCCACACCAATTTGCTCGACGTGCTCCGGGGATGCAAGTGTCTCCGGACCCTTCGCCTCGAGTATCTCCTCCCCAGCTACCTCGAACCACAGGCATCTGTCCCCTTGCATCGCTCGGACTTCCTCCGCTCTCTGTGTGTCCTGTTCGAGGACCGTCCCGCATTCGCCGACTACCTGGAAGAGCTCTCGCTGCACATGGTCGACTGGTACGAGATTATGGTCTCCGTCGATCGCACCCTTGGCGACCGGCTCGCCCGCGTTTTGCTCGATTCCAGCCGCTATCCAAGGTTCAAGTCGCTTGAAGTACAGGTACGAATTGAGGACGATATGTTTAGCGACGACGAGGTCCCGGCGCTGGAGAAGGAGGATGATCTTGCCATCGAGGCAAGGTGGAGAGAGGCGTTTTCCGGCTTCGCGAAAGCCACAGCTGGGTTTGTCTTTCGTCTCGAGATTGAGAGGGATCTGTCACTGTACTAGTAGACGAACGGCCCGAGAACTCTTTCCTGGAGTGGGGCCGACTGCGAGGGACGGGTCCCGGGGACCTTCAGCCAATAGAGTATGACTCCACGTCCTCTTCCGAAGCTTTGGCTTCAAGTTCAGTTTCTGACCAACATCTTGTACATTGTAGTGACGGCACAGTGACGGGCAACACTTCTACATGTCCTTTTTGATAATTCTGAATGCTACCATACGCGATCGGCGCCACTCTGAATGTTGGAGATTTACTGCACATAAGTACCCCTCTCAGTCGGTGACTGTATGTAGGACGTATCGCCTGCAGCATTGCAACCTGTCGGTGCGGCTCATCCGGGCCGGTCGGCATCAACATCCCGACGCCGTCCATTTTGGTAACATGCCGGAGCCCTGGACTCACGCGTACGGTTCTCCTTCAAGCTTCAACTTCCACACTGTCACTAGCCGCAGTGTCCAGCACACAATAAGGTAGTATGTGAGTCCATGTGCTCTCGTGCAATCACATACTTACTCAGATGCAGCTGCTCGGACCCCTCTTGCAGTGTCGCCAACATGAACATGCGCCAGGCACTCGAAGCGGGAGCAACACCGGCCGCGAGCTGATGACGTTCATTCTACACCGCTGATGGCTACTGATGTGAGTTGCTCATTGAATACTGGTCCCCACCATTCGAGCTCATCCCCCGGGCTGTCCATCAGCTCGTGACCGCCACGGTCGCCGCGACATCGGCGTGCTCGGTTCCAGTTCAATCAGCATGCGGGTAGCTCTTGCTTTTCTATCAGCTATAGCGCTATTTGTGCAGGATACCGCGGTGGAGGTGGAGGATACGTCTCCGACGTCGTCACGAAGAGAGTTTCACTCGACAATGTGACCGTCCCGGTGCATGTGTAGAGTACAAGACCGATGGCGGGCACTCGACAGATTGCCGTCGAAGCTTCAGTTCAGCAATCTGAGCTTCGTCGGCTGGACCGGGACGTCGCAGCGGAACACGTATGTTTTTTTCTATCGCGACGCGTCTCCCTCGTTTCCTCGGTCGTTGCCTGACACGGGGCTACTTGTCTGTGGCATGTGCAGTGGTAGGCATCGAGTGCATCTCCGGCGCACCGGCCCAAACATTCCCTCCCAAGAGTTCAAGGTGGAGCCGCCTGTGGAGACGACTGCTGCCGTGAAGTGCGTGAACGTCGTGAGCGAGTCACGCTTCCCGGTGAGTGCTCTTCTGGTTTGTTACCTTGATGCCAGCCTGATCAATCACGCGTAGGTTGTAATCCAGACAGCGACGACTTGATGTATGAGTAGCTCAAGTCTCGCTTGCATAGTCGTACTCCATCCTGAGTAGTCGGATCGACTTGGTAAGCAGAGTTACACCACATGAGCTGATCCCCGCTTACCTTCTACTCATGAATTACTTCAGGCCGCCTCGGCATGCTTCTCATGATGGGACCCTACAACTCCAGTTCAGCCGGTGGCCATAGGACTTTTATCAATCTTCCTCGGCCGGTCCGCCTACAGGAGCGCCTGAGCAACCTCGTGACTGGCCTTGAGCAGCTATAAGTTCGGTCGCGACGGACCTCCTGCTCACGTCACTCGTGATTAGGATGATCTTCACACTGCATGCCGTATTTGCCTTGCTACTCCTGGGCGCTGTATCCGGTCATGCGGCCGCGAAGACCTGCAACGTCGCGCCTCTAGGCCACGGAAAGGACGATACGGACCAGGTTTGCCCTTCCCTTTGGGATGTCTGCGGTTATGCTGAATGTCAGTGGCAGGTGGAGGCAGCGATTGCTCGGTGCGGACACTTCGGAACAACTGTGTTCGCGCCCGGCGAGTACAACATCACGAGGTAAGCTCAACCTGCACGAGTGGTTTTGACAGGAATCATGACACGAAGCGTCCCAGGAAGATGACTTGGGATCTCGTGTCTTCCAGAGTTGACCTTCATGGATATCTGAGCGTATGTTCTCTCGCATCTTCCCTTCAGCACCTATGACTCTGACCCGCGTCGCTGCTGCTTCGCTCCCAGTTCATCCCCGACATCCAGTACTGGCTCGACGCTCACAACACGTACCGCGTCATCTTCATCCAAGACCAAGCCTCCTGGTTCGTCGTGACCGGCCGCGACTTCGTCATCGATGCCCATAGCACTGGCGGGATCAACGGCAACGGCCAGCCTTGGTGGTCCTACTTCGCCACGAGGACGCGCGAGGACGGAGACGGGCGCCCAGTTGCCTTCACGCTGAAGAACGTCACCCGGGGCGTGGTGCGGGACTTCAGGATCGAGGCGCAGCCTTTCTGGTGCAATGCGGTGGCGGACTCGAGCGAGGTGGTGTATGATGGGATGTATTGCAATGCGACGAACCAGGACCCGCTGTACGCCGGGCAGAAGTGAGTACTCATGCATGTTTCTGATAGCTCCGAGATTGTCGTGGGGCCGATGCTGACGACCTGCTTCACTAGCGTTGTTCCAAACACGGACGGTACGCGGGCATACTGGCATATGGCCGTCTTCTGAGGACTGACTAGCGCGCTTAGGGATCGACACGTATCGCTCGGACAAGATAACTCTTCTCCGCTGGGATGTATGTCGACTTTCAGGAATGTAAACGTGGTACTGAGGTTCCGACTTATAGATCACCTGTGGAGATGACTGTCTGGCGATCAAAGGCGTACGTTGGAGCGGTCAAACTTCACCACAATAAGCTCGGTGTCTGACAAGGGCTCATAGAACTCGACGAACATAGTCGCGAAGGACATCACATGCCGAGGCGGGAACGGGATCGCGTTTGGGTCTCTTGGGCAGTACATCCAGTTCGTGAGTCTTGGACCGTTGAACATCGTGGTAGTAGCTCATGCCCCACTGGCTATAGAACGACATCGTCGACCATGTGCTCATGGAGGATCTCAAGGTGGGTTTGCCGATATTCAAGCTGTCTCCTTGCTTGCGGGAGGTACTGACGCCTATCAGTTCATCCGACTCGACCCGCAAGTCCAACCTAACCTCGGCTCTGGCGTTTACTTCAAGAGCTGGACAGGCACCGTGAACGGGTCTCCTCCAACTGGTGGAGGCGGAGGCGGCGGATATGTCTCCAATGTCGTCGTGAAGAACGTTTTTCTGGACAACGTCACCCTTCCCATCCATGTCTATCAAACTAATGGCGGACATACGTGCGTGATCATCACATGTTTACTCTAGCCCTTATTTCGTGCTGAAGTGATGCGTGTGGCTTCGTAGAGGCGATGAGCCGTCGAAGCTGCAGTTCAGCAACCTGACGTTCGTGAACTGGACAGGAACCTCGCAGCGTAGCACCAGTACGTTTCTGGCATTCATTTTGTAAATCCGGGTTCTTCACTCACGTCATCGTCCATCAGTCGTCGAGTTGGCGTGCAGTCCGGCTGCACCATGCCCAAACATGCGCTTCGAGAACATCAATATCACACCGCCCAGCGGCACGGCACCGAGCTATATATGTGTGAATGTCGCGAGCGAGTTTGGTCTCCCAGGTGTGTTGAGTCGGAAGATGCCCCCTAGTTCCCACTGAACTGACCTGTTCCTGTGTTATCCTCGTGTCCTTGCGAAGCCTGCAATGCGACAGGTCTTGCGTAGACATGGCAGTGGCATCTCGACGTCCACCGACTGCGAGGTATGTTCGCTTCGTCAACTACCGCACGCGTCTCGCTCTCATGCACTGCAACAGCGATGCGGGGATGCTGTGGTTCTGTATGAGTCCATCTCTTACTTCGGACCAGCGCTGTACTAGCCGACTTCGTATTGGTAACAATACAACTTTGAATTTCAAGTCATATCAAACACTGATAGGACGCAACACGGTCTTTGGCGGGGAGGGTAGTCGTACCGAACCGTACCTGTCGTCCCCTCCTACACTCAGGCAAGGGCGACGAGGACTTCGACTTCTACACAGTCCTGGCGGTACATAGTTAGTCACTTTGCGTAACTGGCGGCTGCGGGCGGTTCTCGATCTGTCGCTTCCACGTCGTCGTGACTCGTCCGCTCCAGGTCGGTGTTCCATATCTCTCAAGTCACACCCGGGCGTTGGTTCGAACTCATACCATCTCGCTTGATATTTCAGGCGCGGGTCCGCAAGCGTTTACACTCCGAAGAGCACGGACGTTCACGCAAACTGTCAGGTCTGGGCACCGTACTTTCTCAGAGTTCCCGACCTGGCCCGTTTCGGTACATTACTCAAATACCAGAGGATCGCGGTGGTGGAAACAGTCGCGGATTCAATATGGGCAGCACCGAACAGAAAGGTCGCCCAACCTTCCCCTCGCCATTCGACTTCAATGTTCGTGAGCCCGTCACCCTCGTCGAACTTCGCATGCGCAAACTATCCGGGATGATCCGCCAGAAATCACGCTGGTGGGAGAAGATACTGGACGACGCGCTTGTCGCGAAGTGGCGAGCGGAGATGGTCGAGTATGATGACGTCGCGCGTGCGGAAGAGGGCGGCGAAGACTCCTGGCCTGGCAACGCTCTGACGGATGCACAGCTTGACTACATCTTCGCCGAGCTGAAGTACGTCGCTGGTGAGAGAGACGACAAGGATGGAATTCATGTGAGGACTGCTTGTGTTTGGTCACGACCGCGTATGCTGAATCTCGGCATCCCTAGGCCACTTCAGTACCTGGCGTGTACCAGTCTGCCTCGCTAATCTCTCCTGACCTGAGGAGTGATCTCGTTCGGGGAATTGCGGTTCTTGAGGACGTCCCTGAGGAAGAGAGGGATTGGCACCCGGGTTCGAATCGCCAAGTGCTCGACCTCGTCCATCCCTCTCTGTATTGCTTCCGGATCGGTAAGACCCTCGTACTCTCAGCCGAAGAACATCGGAGAGTTCCCGGGACGGATCCGCTGGCCTCGTACTCGCTGGAGGAGTACCTGGCGGACCGCGAGGATTTCCAAGACATCGAATACGATCTCGGCAGCATCATCTCGAGGGACTTCCAGTGGCTTCCCACTTTGTTCGAGGTCTCCGAAGCCGGGAACGTGGAGCAACAGAGCTACATCAACAACCTCCACCCGATCAAACACGAATCGCTCTACCCCACCATCTCCTCTGTCCTTCAGCAGTTCATTCCCATGTTCGAGAAAGTGCTCTCGGACGCTGCGAGTCCTGTGACTAAGCGTGCCATCGAAGTCGATCCGATCGACTGGTACTCGCATCTCTCCGAGAAGGACTACGATGAGGACGGTGAGGACGCTTATGAAGAGTGGAAAGAGAATCGTTGGCCCCTCATTCCAGATCCTCCGTCCTTCGTCCCGCCGACCGACGAGGACCGCGTCCACGTTAGCCTTAAGGGCCGCCAGATTCGCGTCATCGTCAAGCTCGCGAACATCATCCTGACCCCCGAGAACCCTTCGTACTCCGGTGGCTCATGGCACGTCGAGGGCATGGCGAACGAAAACATCGTCGCCACGGGACTCTATTACTACGCATCGGAGAACATCACCGAGTCGCGCCTCGCGTTCCGCGTGCAGGTCGGCACCGACCGGGAGAGCATCGACATGCGGTATCAACACGGCGACCATCAAGGCTGGGACGATGCGTTCGGGTTCTCCGGGGACGACCCGCTCAACCAGGTACTTGGGTACATCGTTGCGGAGGAGGACAAGTGCGTCGCGTTCCCGAACATCTACCAACACCGCGTCGAGCCTTTTGAGCTGGCGGATCGCGCGCGGCCGGGGCACCGGAAGATACTTGCGTTCTTCTTGACGGACCCTTTCGCGGACGTGCAGTCGACGGACACGGTGCCCCCGCAGCAGCGCGAGTGGTACTTGGACGAGATGGAGCGCATCCCGGTGTTGCGCAAGCTCCCAAGAGAGCTGTTCGATATGATCGCAGACTATGCGCTCGAGGGCACCATCACGCGCGCCCAGGCCGAGGCGGATAGGGAGGAGCTGATGAACGAGAGGCGGAAATTCGTGATGCAGCACAACGAGGACGTCTTCGAAGTCACTTTCAGCCTGTGCGAGCACTAGACACAATCCCGGTCGAATTCATAAGTCTACTCATCGTCTCTGTGGACGTCAAGTTGGGATTGTTCTTCAAGTGCTGCATCCCAATCTTCAGTAATTGAGAACCTGTTCTACTAGGAGGCATAGACGCGCTATACACGCCCCGCTGTCAATCACGAACGGCGAGTGAGACTGATATCTCTCTGTCTTGGAACACAAAGTTCAGCCAGTGCCCCGCAACATAAGTAGGAGATCGGAAATACCAGTCGTCGCACCGTACCTCCTGACGTGGCATGCCCAGAAACAATATTCCACACTTATCTCCTCCAACTTCACCTGATTGTGCTGTGTCTGAGTATCCAGAATTACCTTTCTCCTCCACCTGCACATTCGCGAAACGTGGCTAACTCGAAGTAAGTAAGTACTTAGTAGCACTCTCGATCGATCACACAGGGAGTCCGGTCCACCCGTCACCACAAAGAGCGAGGCCTAACTCCGGGGTCACCATATCATGTCCCAGGATATTGTCTCGAGCGGCGAGTCGAGCGGGAACGGGACGTGCACGGCGCGGCAGGGTGGTTATCGGCGTTACGTCACAAGCATAAAGTCACGAACCTTGACCGTTCACATCGCCCCGTCATCGACCTCAACCTGTTCCTCGCCGTGTTCGACAGCGACCTCATCGCAATATCACCACACTTATTTCGCTCAAGGGTCAAGTTCTGCTGAGGGATGGCAGTCGTAACTCAAACCAGGCCGGATCGCAACGTCAGCCGCATCCTCCTCGCACTTCTAATGGCTGCTCGGACCTGCACCTCGATCTCAACCTTTCATCTTTCACAACTTTGCTTTACATTATCGCTGCTTGCCGCTGCTTGCCGGTCAAGTTCATTCTTCTTCTTCTCACGTCGTTCGCTAGTCGGACTTTCACGTTGCTATCATGACGACAATGGAGCGTTCTGAGACGATCCGCGCCCCCAAGCGGCCAGCCCCTGCGATTAGCGACAAGTTTCAAGCACGTCTGGACAGAGTGAAGATGCTCGAGCACGAACAGCAGATGGAGGACTTGGAAGCGTTGAAGCACACTCCGGTACGCCCGCCAGTTCCTCTTCACAATCGCCGGGCTGACATGCGCCGGGTGCGGACAGGAGGACCTTCGGATTCTCCAGGAGTCGTTCGCTGCCGTGAAGGCGGAGTTTGTAGACCTGGATGGTCAGTCGTGGGATACCCCGGCTGCACGGGAGATGCTCGTCAACTGGGTAAGTCAGAGTTTTCGTGGAGTCCGCCCTTCCGCGCTGGACACGTTGAACGCCTGAGTCTGACCGCACGTTTCGTCACACAGCATGAACAACAAGCCACGCGCGAACTCCCTGCCTGCTTGAGTCCTGATGGCTTGCGTCTACGCAAACATCAGCGACGACGCTCGCTTGCAGCTGTCGTATCCCCCGCAGCATCGGTCGACAACATATCGGTCTCCTTGAGCGAGGGCGCCGTCGCAGACGACATCGTCCGAGGTCGGCCCACCGAGGTCTCCACGCCTGCCTCCAGGACTGTACACACGACTCCGAAACTCCATCGCATGCGAAGGGAGAGTCATCTCGCTGTGGCCCCCTCGGCAGGCGACGACAATGACACCGACGTATCACAATATCCCGCGCGGGCCGGCTTAGTAGTTTCGTCTGCAGGCTCTCACCATCCGCCCGACCCGCATGCGATGAGCCGTCTGCACACGCTCCTGGCGAAGGTGGCCATGTCGGGCGACTCCGTCTCCGCGGATTCTGCCGCTTCCCCGTTTACGCCTGCTTCGAGCATCGCGTCCGGCGGCGGTCCTCGGCCTGGTCTCGCTCCAGCAGCTGCGTCGACCCCGCGCACTTCGACTATCATGCTCTCCAACTCGCCGACGCTCAACCAGAGCCTCACGTTCTCAGACTCTCCCAGCGCGGGAGTGGCACGCGCTGGCCCTCTCCGCAAGAGACGTAACAGTCGCTCGACGAGCGTCATCGTTAGTGGCGATATCGACCCGGACGACGTCGAGAACGTCCTACACAGGTACTTCCCTGGCGTTCAGGTCAAGCCCGTCGTGCGGGTCGACTCCGTGGCTGGTCCTGGGCAGTCGCGTCAAGTGACCGCGAAGCCCGCCTCTCCGCGTCTCGGCGCGCCTGCGGGCGCTGCTAGGCGGCGTCCTCGTGGACGAAGGATCCCCTCTGGTGACAGTGCTGGGATGCCGATGATTCGTGCTTCGCTGCTCTTCGCGGGCAGGGCGGGCGGATGCGCAGGGTCTGGCGAGGACGATGATGGAGGCGAGGGCGTGGGTGTGGGTCCTGTCCCCCTGGTGCGCACGATATCTTCCATGGGCTGGAGCCCGTCCGATCTCTAGGCCTGCGGCCCGTCGACACTACTGTTTGCGAACTGCATCATGTTATCTTGTATGTGTTACTCAACGCTTTGATGTTGCACATTATGCTTGAGGAGGTCATGACTTCTGCTATCTTTATCGAGCCTGTGCTCTGTTATATACCTTGTCAATCACCCGCACAACGAATGCGGCGTGCACTCAGAATGTGCGGTACTTGCACTGAAGTCGTGCTGCAAAGGTTGGTGCAGGCGGAACTAAATGTACTCGTACATTCCAGAAACCACTATAGAGTACACAGGTTGTACCACATACACTACCTGCCACAGACTGACGAGGCCAACACATGCCTAACCCAATAATCGTCGTGCTTCTTCATGATCAGCGCGCCGGGGCGTGCTTCCGCCGGCCACGGGATGTCCGGGGAGAGGTCCATCGGGTAGCGCGCAGTGCCCTCTTTCCCCGCCCAGTCAAAATCGATGACGCGCAGCCGTAACGACCTGTCCAGCATGATGTTCTGCGAGCGCAAGTCCCCGTGCACGAATCCATGCTCGTGCAGTAGGCGGACTGCGTCGCGCACTTGTTGCCGGATGGGCTCGCCTGCGACGTCCCACAGGACGTGCCCGCCGTCGCACTTCTCCATGACGGCCATAGTCCAGCGCGTGTAGCCGGGGAAGGCGTACGGGGACCCCGCGTACAAGAGGTCGGGGGCCAGGTCTGCCTCGGCGAGCAGGCGGTGCGCATCGGCCCCGTACGCGGGCGTGAATTTGACAATGAATGTGCGCGGATCAGGGAAGGACGCAATGGCGACGAAGAGGTTGTTGTGTGGCGTCAGGGGGCCGAGGTAGCTAAACTTGACCTCGGCGCCCGATGCGTCTCTGAAGCTGTTCGAAGGTGGATGGAGACGGTAGTGGTACCGGGAAAGCGGGAGCGATAGAATGAGATGTTGGTACCAGCCCTTCAAATGCGCGACAGAGTCGCGGAGGTTGCGCAGCGTGCGCGCGAACGCTTCGATGGTTGAAATGTCCAGATTAGAGCGGAGGGGGATCTTCTGCGGTGCAGTCAGTTGCTGGCTGATCCACCTGTGGTCGAAGACGGAGCCGTAGATGCGGAGCCACGGCCCAGCGAGGGTGACACCGAAGACCGGCATCGCGCATTCTCGGTAGAAGACCTTCCGCTGCAACTAGGTCAGCGCAGGCGGCCGTACACAAAAGAACACTTACATCAGACGTTGGCCAGGAGTTGTCGCATATGCGTATGGCGGAGCGCATTGCTGGATCTACCTTCGGTTGCTCCGCCAGACCAGGATCGGCCACAGCCTTGAAGACGACAAGCGGGACAGATGCTTGCGATAGCTCATTCCTGACGGTGCAGAAAACGGAGCTGTAGGCAATCGCAGGTATATGACGAACCATGAGATCTTCTCCGCCTGGAGATACAAGGTCGACGAATGCCTCAGTTAGGCTTTCTGCCTGCGATAAATCCGCCAGATCGACAGTGGCCACCTTGGCCAAAAATTTCGAGACCAGGGAAGTGAATGATGAGTCCACCGGCGATGGTGTGGTATTGCACAACCCCATAAAATAAGCAAAAGACGGACCGAAGATTTCTACTGGGAGGAGATCGGAAGTGGTCACTGCGCGACGGTGGTTCAACTCTGGGGTATCATCAACTTCGGATGGCACCGTCTCGTCGGTTCGGCCTGACGAGTTGCTATCCGTATCCGAGTCGATCGCCGCAGCAGAGGCAGCCTTGGCAACATTCTGCTCCGGAACAGTCACAAGCGGTCTGCCTGTGCGCAACCCATTATGGGCCAGTCTCGCATAAGCAGTCGGATGACTCACCAGGTAAACCCAGAACAAGATATACACGACCCTCCTCGACCTCTCCCATCATCCCACGGAGCCGCGACAATAAGCCAATTCTGCGAGGTTCACGGGTACTAAGATGATCTGCCAATCGCTGGCGGAACGTGTCCTCGGGCTCATACTCGATGCCGCCCTCCTGGATCGCTGTTGATGAGTAGTTCGACTGATGGATGTGGAGATGCGTACCACACAAAACAGGCTCAACTGTGCAGAACTCGTTCCGGCAGGTAGGAAGCCTTGGAGGGAATGGTCATAAACTTTGTTGCGGAGACTACCAGCGGGTTGATCAAGGTCGAATTCACCAGTCCAGAAGGAGCCCACGAGATCACAGTACACAGCGAGGAAACAGCTGCCGGCCATGGCGACCAACTCGAACAGACTCCGTTACAGTGTGGTGGCAGGAGGCAAGCGAGATATGATGAACTTTGATGCAGCGAACGGCAAGTAGCAACATACAATCGGAGCTGCGAATTACTTATGTCACATCAATGTGATTGACAGTATTTCGCACTCCGCATGTGTGTCTCGTTCGCAACTACTTACATCCATCAGGACCACAAGTCAATACCATATACATGCCTGCTGCTAGAGGATGGCCAGAGGGCTACTACTTCTCAGCGAACAGCTTTTCCAAGAAATAACGGTCCTGTCCCACAGTCACCAACTTCATGGGTGCTACGTCGTCGGGGAGCTTGACGTCTTCTGGCATCTGCGGGAGATAGAGAGAATATCGCACCTCTCCTGCTTTGCCCGCATAATCGAAGTTGAGTAGTCGCACATCTGGGTCCCTTCGTGCGCGAGCGACGTACACCGTTCTCCAGGTAACGTTCCCATGCACATATCCATGCCGGTGCAGTACGTTCACCGCATCTCGCACCTTGCGACGAGCCTCCGCAGGTGGTTTGACAGCGATAGACTGCGTGTCCACAACACCATCGTCGGGCAGCGCCTCCATGACGACCATGTCCATGTCCGAGAACTCTGGAGAGGTGTCGGCGTACGGCTTCCCGCAATATAGCAGCTTTGGAGCGAAGCCTTCTCTCTCCAGGAGCCGGTGCGCTGCCTCTCCATACCGCTCAACAAACTTCACGACTACGCGGGGCCAGCGCAATCCGAGCGACTGCCAGTCTGACGTCAGCGTGGCCAGATAAGTCAGATTGTGCTGATCGAGGACATGTTCGTATCTGAGCGCGAGGCTGCCGCAAGTTGTAGGAGCAGGGGTCATGACAGTCGGCCGCAGAGCCCTGGTGGTCGGACACATATTCGCTAACTTCTCATCCGAGGCCTCGGAGAAGGGGTGGGAGGGATCGTGCTGCACATTCTGTTCGGTGCGCCGGCAGATGTCGTCGATCGCGTCCCGGAATGCCTGGAGCACCCTGCAAACTGAGAGAATGTGTGTCGCGGGCAGTTTGGACGAGATAGCCGTGTACACTGCGGGGAGCAAGGGCTGATAAATCCATCTATCTCCGGCAAGGACGGCACCATAGATTCTCATCCAAGGGCCGTCCATGGCCACGCCAAACGTAGGACAACATCCCCTCTTCCTGACGTCGCTCTTCTGTAACAAGAACGTCAGTCATGAGCACGGATCGCTGACGCAACATACACTCACATGCGAGGCCAGCCAGAAGTTCTCGATCGCCGACAGTGCCTGCACCCCTGCGTCGCACCCGCCAGATCCGGGCTCGACTTTGTACTCGAAGATAGCAACTGGAATCATGATGTGGCGATTGCCTGGTTGAATGACGAACTCGAACGACAACGATCCGTCCGGATTGGCACTCCCGACTCGTTTTGTTTCGACCTCGCGGCGAAGGATGTGGGTGAAGAGATCGGACAAGACGTCGACTCTTTCTGATTCTTTGAGGTAGATGGCGGTCGACTTGGCCATAAACTGATAGGTGTAGCCTACCAGATCCTCGTCAAGCGGAACTGCCTCAGTAGGGCCATTCAAGCGTGCCAAGAACAGGGCGAAGGAAGGATGAAACATCGAGATTGGTGGACCGCGAGTATCCTTCTCCATATTGTGGCGATAGCGTCCATCATAGTACGCGTGCTCCTGGTTCTGCCGTCGTGCATAGACCTTGAGTTGGGCGGCGTGGCTAGGAGCCGAGACAATGCCTTGCGCATGTTGGGTAACACGTTCACGCACGGCTGGAAGGGGCGAATATCAGACAATATGCATTGTTCGGTAGTCGATGAACGCACGTAACAACTGAGGTACCGCTGTCACTCCATCCCCGACTTCCTGCTCGCCTTCGTTAGGTTGCAACCCGGGTAAGATCGATGTCCCGTCCTCGTCTGGGCTACCAGCTTCAGCTCGTCATAGAATATACCCTCGGTGCGACTCTACGTACCTGGGAGACCGACGACAAAATATACGTGTGTATCCAGGTTGTGCGCGGGACTGGGCATGAGCCCGATCAAACGGGATACCACCAGGGTCCTGAGCGGCTCTACTTCATTCTCTTTGAAATGCTTGCCCAGCCGGTCGACGAAGGTGTCCGTGGGCTCGTACGGAATGCCCGCTGGCTGAGAAGCAGATCATTGAGCCTGTCGCTCGAGCTTGAAGTTCATCACAGTTCGCACTTACGATGTGATAGAGGTCCACCTCCTCCTGTTCGATCGTCCCGTCCCGTACACGTCGTGACAATTCTTCCTTCCATATTGCGCTCACCACATCTGACAGCCTCTGGTTTGCGGCGAACTCCCCCGTCCAGGGTTCAGCGGTATAACCGTGGCAATAGACCGCGACGGTAATCTTGTCCGCGATCTTGTATGGTTGTACTCGTGGCGGCATCGTGGCGACTCAGTCGCTGACAGGGTCTGCGTGAGGGAAGATACTGAGTAAGTACCGTCGTGAGACAGTCAGAGACAAGCTCAGTACTTAGTACTGTCAGTAGTACTAGTAGTGGGATGCATCGATACATACATATCTCATCGCGAAGCTCCAGATGGCAGATACCGGTCGCGGCCGGAGAGCGTGACGCCGACGGCCATCCTGCAGAGTCCACTATTGCCTCCGGAGTCCGGAGTCCCAGGGCCAGCACTTCCGTTCCCACCTCGAGTCAAGTACCTTGCAAGTACCCGTTCCATTCGGGATGAGCAGCAGCTCGCCTACTCCCCACAGCATCTGGAGCAGGCGGCTCAATCGGAAACATATGTATGCCTTTGTGATACGTATGTGTTCCGAGGCGACACCTGCGTCGGGTATGATGTCCGACCCCACCGTCAATACCATCTTGTCGAATTAGTATCAGCGACCAAATGACATAATACTTACCTTGAATGCGCATATGGGACGCACCAAATTGGAGACCCAACTGCGAAGAAGTATTGAAATTTGCGAAGATGACCAGCACTTTCGTTGAACTCGAATTCGCCCGTCCAGCGAGAACAGAGTACACGACCAGGTAACAGCTCTTAAAAGTTAGACATAGCGAGCAAGGGCCCGTGTAAACAACGGGTAAAGATATTCAAGTTGTTGCGGCTCATTTAGTCGGAGATGAGCTTGGTCAACAATACGTTTATACTCCGCTTACCGCTTATACTCCGCTTACCTTTTATATAGTACCGCCCGCCTTCTCCGACCCAAATTCGTGCGTTGCGGATTTATGTAACCATGAACAAGGATCTATGTACAAGGATCCGTTGGAGACAGTTCCAGATCTTCGCGTTATCGGGTCGTCCAGCCCCCACTCCATAGACCCGTGAATCGTCTGCCTAGTAGGGGAGCAAGAGGGAGCAAGATCTTCGCGAACTTTGAGAGAATATTCGGCTGAGGCGAAACGCAAAAGCAGACGTGGCGAAGCCCGCTCCCATGACAACAAATTGCCTTGAACAGCCTTCAAAGCTTGAAGTTAACGAGCGGAGGAGGTGCACTCTACGTTGTCTCCATCCCCACGAAAGGTGGTCGCCGAGCCTGATTGTAGTGTACTAACACCTACTAACCCTGACAGCTCGAGCAAGATGGCCTTCTGGCAGGAAGAAGGCCCCACCTTCCCGTCGCCGTTCGAGTTCAACGCTCGCGACCCGCTCACCCTCGTCGAGCTCCGTATGCACAATCTGTCCGGCATGATCCGCCAGAAAGCGCGCTGGTGGGAGAAGTGTTGGAATTTACGTGAGCCAGATGGGTAAAACGGACAGACCGGGATTCGAACCACAGGGTTCCCGAGCGCTACAGGCGTGTTACCCACTACACTACCTGTCCATTACCCGAGGAGCATTTAACTTCCAACAAGAAGATACTGGACGACGAGCTTGTCGCGAAGTGGCGAGCGGAGATGGTCGAGTATGACCGCGTAGCGCGAGAGAAGGAGTGGGACGAGAGCCGGGACGACTTCCACGGCCCGAAAAGGTGGCCCCGCGACGCTCTGACGGATGCGCAGCTCGACTACGTCTTCGCCGAGTTGAAGCACGCCGCTAGTCAGAGAGACGAGAAGACGGGGA
>ML211272.1:0-40656 GCA_004369055.1 Polyporus arcularius HHB13444
CAAATTAGAACGCGAACCATGGTTGTCGGTCTACTAAGTACTACTAGTTCGTCGGGGTCGAAGAGATATCGATGCTATCTCGAGCACTTATAACCGCCATCATCGTCAGAAGTCTCGGGCCGCGCTCCCGCTCGCTCCCAGCACCACTTCGCGTCACGCGAGCCTCCGGGTAGAAGTCATGCCTTGCCATGCTCCCGGTCTCTTCCAGCCGTTTGCATAACGATAGGCCCCTCGCGAACTGTGTACACACAGTCGGTTATCGGCGGAGTTCGTACTTTTGAGGCTTCTCGTTTCATCTCATCCCTACTCATTTACTCATCACTTATCCTTTTTCCAAGTCCGCTTACGCGGCAGTGTGTGTAAACAGTGTGGAGGGGCCTATCGTTATGCAAACGGCTGTCAAGGCCCCGAAAGCTTGCACGCGTATGGGCGCAGCCTTGAAAGCGTAGGTAACAGGTTCGTTCGCAAAAGTGTAGGCGCTCGACGCGTTACAGCCGGCGAAGACTGAATCTGGCGCCGAGCTCCTTTTCTCTTCACTCCCACCTGAGACAACCAGAACTTGTCAAAATGCACATGGTATACTCTCGTCCTGTCTCGGACGAGGTCATACGGACGATCTCCTGAACACAAGAAGGGCCCATTTGCCCTCATGCAAGCTCGTCAGCAAGTGTACTAGTCACAGTGGGCCTAGGAACATGATGACGAGCAACGTCTAACCGATTTGTCGTCGCATGTCTCGCTGCATCGATATGCATATCTGGTGCGGCTTGGCGCCATGGGGTTGTTGGAGGTTGTTGGTTGGACCGCGTCCTGGGAGTAAGAGCACTGCCGAACGATTGTTGAGTCTCGGTGAGTACAGGGACAACCTCCAGATGCTCCGCCATTCACTCTCGACGCGGACTGTACGGCAGTGGTCGTCAGCATCTCCATGGGGTCAGATGTGAACCACGACTTCGCGGCTTTCGCTCTATGATGCCGTATTGGACGCTCTGCGCCCAAGCCGACGCCGGAGCTTCCCTCGTCGCGGACCAGGACGCGGTGAGGTGGGATGATTGGTGGCAGTCTCTTGCTCACGATGCCGTCCAGTGCGTGGCTCCCGATACTTCAGTGGGACGTTCTTTCGAATCCCGTTGAACCCTTCGGGTCCCGCCACCCCAACGCCACCCGGTGCTTGTGTTCAGTGAACGCCGCGTGGGGGACGAGAAGGTGCTACCGCAGTGGATCGGCTACGTCCTCATCTTCGACGTACATCCCGCTGCTGGTCGGCGCGTCGGACCCGTGCCTGAGGCACAAGCTGTCGGCGGAGAGGACGGGGGCTCGTGGGCGGCGTTCGTCGACCAGATGACAGTCCCTCCGAGCAATGTGCGGTCGCCGCGCACGACGCAGGCTTATGATGTTTACCGCAGTCCCTCGTTCTACCTGCCTCATGGCACGGCTCCGCGGCAGCTGTTCGCGACCCAGGATGGGTTTACTTTGATTGCGAGTCTTCGTGCGCTCTGGTTCTGAGCGCTGATGCTGACCGCCTTGCAGTATGATTCAAAGGGGCACGGGTCTGTCGAGCTTCAGACTTTCGTGGTCTGGAGAGGGCCTGTGGTGTCCAGGATCTACGGGCGAAGGTTTCGTTCCTTGCTAGAGTATTGGATGCGTGGATCCGAGCGAGAGTCATGAGTACCTGTGACCTGTCAGCGTATAAGATTGTGGATGGTATACTTGTTGTCTATCGCGTTCATGGTTGACTTGCCTGGTAATCGGTATCTATTGTCCACGTCTCAGACAAGTGCCACGGTGCGCAGCAGGCCGACACTTATCGATCGTCCCTCACTTCGCCTATCGCTCTCAGATACTTGGGGGAATCCAGGAGTGCCAACAGACATGCCCCGTGTTCTCCTCTGCGGTAAGAGTTCTAGACCGGTGCCTATCGTGAAGGCGCCGTAACGCTTCTTCATTATCTAGGAGAGCTTCGCTGGGCGGAGGAAGAGTGCAAGGAGATCTTCCGGGGTATTGCAGAAGTTGTGGTACGTGCCTTCTCAGGTCCAGATTCCACGCACTCTATCTCTTATCCACATTCTGCCGCAGCGATTGGAATCGCCCAGCCGCGCTGAATTCCTCGCCGACTGCAAGCCCGGAGGCAAGTACGATGCTGTCGTCGGGATCTATAGGAACAATTTGTCAATAGGCTATATCGACGTCTTTGACAAGGAGCTTGTCGAGCACTTGCCATTGAGCTTGAAGTGGATCGCGCACCAGGGCGCCGGATATGACAAGGTCGACGTGCAAGCCTGCAAAGCGCGAGGTGAGCTCTCGACGACGTCGACCTCAGTCAGCGTAGGATGCTGATTAACCGGGATGCAGGTATCACCGTGTCGAACACACCGGGTGCTGTCGACGACGCGACGGCTACCACCGCTCTATACCTCATGATCTCCGCGCTCCGGCACTTCGCACACGCCGAACAGACCCTCCGCGTCGGAAGGTGGAAATCGTCGCACAAGGCGGGCGACGCACACGACCTCACCGGGCGCACGCTTGCCATCCTCGGTCTTGGCGGCATCGGTCTCCGCCTCGCCGAGCTTGCACGCTCTTTCCCGATGCGCATCATGTATCACGCTCGCAGCAGAAATCCGCGAGGTCCCGCCTGGTGCGAGTACTTTGGCGCAGATAGGCTGGACGAGATGCTCGCTCAAGCGGACGTGCTCAGTATTCATATCCCGCTGCGGTCGGACACTGCAGGATTTGTCGATGAGCGGATGATCAGGAAGCTCAAGAAGGGCGCTGTCATTGTCAACACTGCACGAGGGAAGGTCGTCGACGAGGATGCTATGATTCGTGCGCTGGAGGACGGACATGTACGTTGGTCTTTAAGAATTTATGGCGACGACCTGACTTGACCGCTTGTGTAGCTTGGCGGTGTGGGTCTCGACGTCTATCCGAACGAGCCTAAGGTGAACTCCCGCCTGTTCGAGTTCCCAAACGCGACGCTGCTCCCTCATATGGGCGCTGCGACGGGCGACACGATGAAGAAGATGGAGGTCCGGGCATTGACGAACCTTCGCGACTTTGTCGTGCATGGGCAATGTGCGGACATCGTTCCCGAACACAGACAGTGAGTATGTACCTATCCTACAATCAGCGCGCCGGTGCTTCAGCTTCATTTGTAGCGATATCTATATGAATGGGCCTACCTGAACTGTAGATGTGGACCACTCCGAACATCCCATCTCACGTTTGTCCATGATGTCCCGCATACTATGCAATCTATGCTGCACGTCGACAAAAAAGGATATTTTGATGGGGCTCTTGGAAAACAGGAACAAACAGGCGTCCGGCTGACCGAGCCGTTGCCAAAACATTCCGACATCTCTGCGTTCAATCACACTGACCTTTTCTTTTGCATGCTCTATAGACAGGTCACGGTGAAATCTGGAGCCTGACATCGTGAACCATGACCATGCCGATGGTTCTCCTTGAACAATCGCGATGTCCAATCACCTTTCACCGACATTCTTCAGCATGTCGGATGCAATCGTGTGAGCTCGCGTGCTGCGGTTATTGGCTCATGTCGCTTATAAGGGGGTCATTTGGTCGGAGAACGCACTTACTGCCCACACGCCATCTTCAGGCTCAGGATATCTGTCACCCTAGATGACATCTATATACTCTCTTCCGAACGAGATCCTCTCCTCCATTTGCTCTCAGTTGGGAACGCCTGACTTACTGCACTGCGCTCAGGTATGACTATATTATGCCTTGCTGGTACTCATTACCAAGCCTTGGATATCACACAGGTTAGCCAGCATTTTCGTGATCTCATCAACAATGACGCCCTTCTTCAGTATCGGGCTGAGCTGAACATGCATGGTATGACCGACGTACTACAAGAAGATACACCAGTCGCGACGAAGTTACGCACCTTAAAGCTATATGGGGAGCGCTTCCACCGTGACCTGGCCGCCGTTGAGTGTGCCGCGCTTGCGAACCCCGGCTCGGACGCCGACAGAACCTTCGGCCCCTTCGTATCTTCTGATGGTTCCATAGTGCACTTCACACGCACTCAGGGGAGTGGCTCAAGATGCGTCGTGGACAAGCTCCCTTCCACGACGAGGGGTATTGGAGCGAGCCGTTGGACGGCGCCGCTCCCGGGAGCGGCGAACATGGATGTGCTTGCCATGGACGTCTCGCAGGATCTGACGGTTGCGATTGAACACAGACACGACAAGTGCGTACCTCAGTATCTTAGCCGCAGACCGAGCTGATTCGTTTCCCTAGAGAGATTCTCATCCACTTCCTGACGGCAGCTGCGGGGGAGCCGCACCCTCTCGCAGCGAAGCCGCTCCTCGATGCGACAGGAACATCTGCATCTGTGGACAGTCCCGATGCATACTATCACGTACAGTCGGTCCATATATCTGGCAGCAACGTGGCATGGGTCATCCCAAGCTTCATTTCGGGGCTAGACACACTCCAGTGTTGGAACTGGAAGACGGGCTTCCTGGTCTGGGTACGTACCCCCGTTGTCTGCTGACCATCGACCTTTCGGAGAACTGTAGATGACGCTGCATCTTTCATCATTCACAGGAACGGCAGTGCGACGGTCTCGCAGGTTATACGTTCCTCGACTCCCGTTTCGTGCTGACTGTGGTACACCGAGGGCAAGAGCCACTACTTTGCATTCACGACCTCGAATCGCGAGCCGATGGAGGCGATACGACTGCAGGTCCTGTGTGCTCTTTGGAGCTCCCTCGCGCAAGTGCGGGTTATGTTGAAGTCGTCCACGTGCAGTCCAGGACAACCACCGATTCACGCAACGCTGCGGTCCCCTTCGTGCGGGACCCCATGTCTACTGCGGTCGTGCTGCAGCTCGCCGTGGGCCGAGACTCTGAGGGCGCTACCTCCGACATCATCGTCATGATACCTCATCGAACGATGTATGATCAGATCAAGGAGGCCATCTCAAGCAGCTGCGGAACACAGGCGGACCGTGTTGTGGAATGGAATATGTGGGGTCTGAGCGGGGCAGTAGTGCTAGACCTGCCGCCCAAGGCTCAGGCTGCAGAGAACGGAGGATGGTTCGTGCCTCCTGACGTGTGGCCGCAATCGTTCGGGTCGCGGCTCGGGCTTTTGCTGTGCGACAGCCCGGACATCACGTCTGGCGTTGTCGTCACCGTCGACGTCCACCCTTGGGCGGCCAAGTGCGCGCGCCGGTACAGCGGTCATCTGGGCCATGGCGTATATCGGGGAGGTCCGACAGCGTCATCCGTCGACGGTCCGTCTCCAGACGTTCTCCGCCGGCTGGCTTCAATGTCCAAAATGTCGCACGCACTTCAGGTTGGACCGAGGATCGTCTTCCCGCCCGGACAACGTCCGTCACGGATCATCACGGCTCATGATGGCTTCGCAGTTGCGGTGAGCGCCATGACCGTCTCCTGCGTTGATCATACCATCTGACCCCACGTTTGATAAACCACGTAGTTTGAAGGTGACGAGTCAGAAGTGGGTCTGCGAGTGTTCACTGTTTAGTCGTCCGCGCGGAGCGACGGTCCGGGGAACGAGCAATGAGTCGAGACCGAATTGTAGGGTACCAGACTCAGGGTGACGCAGGGCAATGCACCCAGGATGCTCCGGCAAAAGTCGACGAGGACAAAACTAAGTACACATGGAGCTTCGGGTCACTAGTTTTCTGTGCATACATATGTAACCATCCTTATCCTCTCCGAACTGCTGAATACAACACATCACAATATCCATCCATCATGCGAACGAACGAAAAGAGCAGTACTTCATACATTGTGAGTCTGGGCGTGATGCCGAATACATAAAGGGTGTGAAACGCGCCGCGTTACTGCGGGGTGAAGTCCAGGCAGAATACAATCGGACCTGTTGATACAACATTCTCTGAGCACAAGCAACACGGTGAGATCTCTGTCCGCAAGACATGAACGTCGCTCCACTTACGGCTGCGCCCGAGGTCTATCGGTGGGTGCTGAGGCCCCGGAGGGTCGTCCCCGTCCGACCCGTCCGAGTCGTCATCATCGTAGTCCCAGTCGTCGTGATCGTCGTTGTTGTCGTCATTGTCGTCGTCATCTGCTGCGTCTACAGCTGCACCGGCCGTGGATGGCCCTGCCCCAGGAGCATCCACCGCAGCAGCGGTGTGTGTGCCGCTGCCGGAGGCAACCAAGGCCTGAGACTCCGCAACATCTTGGGTGTCCCAGTCTTCGTCGCCCTCGGAGTCGGCTGTTCCTTGTACACCTGCTGCTTGTGCAGCAGCAACAGTGGCTTCGGTCGTGAAGAGGCCTTCTGCGAGGTCGTCCCCGTCGTTGTCCTCGTCCTCGTCATTGTCACCATCGGGAGGCGGAGGTGTGTTGCCGCCGATCATGCCAAGCTGGCGGAAGAAATCGATGTTGTCTGGCTTATACATGGCGTCCCAGACGAAGTACAGCTTCGTCTCGGTGATTTGAATGCAGGTCACCTTGGATAGCTGTCGCCGGTCGTGGTAGAAGGGCATGCTGACAAAGGTGATGTACGGGAAGGAGATTCCCTTCCGCACGGCCTCCATAGGGACCCTGAAAACCTCCTTCTTTCCCGTGTCGACGAGATCGGCGTCGAGTAAACCGTGATACGTCGGATCAAGTGTGGCGGCGTATATGCCCGACGTCTGAACGGACTGAGCATGTGGTTCCGGACCGGAGAGTATGAAGGTTACGCACAGTGACGACACCGAGGCGACCATGTTCATAAGTGAGGTAGATTGAGAAGTGCTCATCGCTGTTACCCAGACGCGGGATAGTCTTGCCAATCTCCAGTGCAGCTGCCCGGACTGATATCTCACCCCTGATGACTCGCGCGAAGTCGCGAATGACGACCATTCGACTGTCGCTGAGCTGCGTTACGAGATCCTTCCCATCACGCGATACATGCACTGCAGCCCTAGGGATCAGAGCACACACACTGTAGCGAGTATGAGCACAGACCTGCTGAGAACTCGGCGTATGAAGCCGTGTAGAGCGCCGTTGTTGACGTAGGCTCCGCAGGGAGGGCGACGACCTCACTGGGGCCTGCCAACTTGCGGCGCGCAACGGCTGGATCCAGCTGAACGGCTAGTCGCACATCGGAGTACTGGAGTTGGTAGGACGGAATCTCCAGCACCATCTGGCCGTTCGTCTTACTGAAGACCCGTAGAGCAGATGTCGAGCAGACGAAGATGTGGAACACGCTAAGCTCGACGTAGTTGATGTCGCCGCCTGCAGAGTTGCCTTGCACATTGTCGACTTCTAGCGTGAGTCGGCCGGTTGGGACGTCCCAAAGGTACGCCTTTCGCAAGCTTGCCACCAAGAAGTTGGGGTAAACGAACCGATACGCGCGTGTGAACTCTGGTGTCTCCATGAGACACCAAGGTCGGAAGTGTCCACGAGGGCCAGTGTGCGCGTACTGGTGCGATGCCTTCCGCCATGCTTCGATCTGCGCCTCGTCAGGGACGCACTGACGGGGTACGGTGGAAGGCTCGTATAGGACCTCGAGACGCCAGGCTTCCGTCGCAGTGTGGTTGCGGTCGAAGATGAGGTATCCCTTCTCGTACTCGCAGTGTGCGTACCGGCGAACATACGTCTGCATCAACCGATGTTCTCAGCGGTTGATCAGGACAGTCAGCAAAGGAGGCACGAACAGAGTCAAGATGCCACAGAATCCCCGCCGTCTCGAGATCGAAGACTGTAAGTCCGCCGAACTCGTGAGTAACGATGAGCAGGCCGTACTCCTCGTCTACCTTGAGTCGATGGACGTCGTTGGGATGGCCATCATAGTATCTGACCGTTGCAGATCCCTTCCCCGCCCAGTTCCGCTGCAGCTGAAAATATTGGCGACCTAAATGGGGCGACAGTCAGCGTGAAACATAACTTATATCCAGTCGGATGGGCGCACAGTACTGGTACCAATCCGGGACATCCTGCAGGAATGGGAGCGGGTGAGCTGCCTTGGCTTCGGGTAGCAGCTGATTCACAGAGTCAATAAAGCGGTGCAAGAGGGAGGCGTAATGGTAGATGGTCGACTGGTGTTCCACGAAAAACGTGTTCCAACTGCGGGATGTGAGTCGGAGGGCCCGCAGCGACTGCACTGGAAGGAAGGCGAGGATCCGCAGGACAAGCTCCGCCGGTAAGGTTTCCAGGGAGGGAGGCATGCCGAGCTGCCGTCCTGTGATGAAAATGTTAGCGAGCTCGCGCATAAAGAACAGATGATGGCGGAGGAAGGGAATGTTGTGTAGCGGAGCAGTGACCAGAAGGCGTTGGAGCGGGTGAACCGCAGGAGTTTGAACCTTAAAACAAGGTTCAACTTGAGCATTGCACGCAGATCCGCAGGAGGAGGCTGCAGCGGGATTCTGTGTCAAAGCTCGGCGCGGCGCTTCGCATACGTCAAACTAGCGGCCTGGACATGGACTGCAAAAGACCAATGGTCGCAATTCAAGATCCCGCCTGTAGCAAGGATTCCGGACAGTAATCCGCGATACTGACTTTGCGCGAGAACGCATCGTCCTAACATACGCAGAGCAACGGGAAATTTGTTTGACAGACTGCGTTTCAACGAGGGGGCGAGCTGTCCGGTCTGAAAGAGTAACGCACATGAACCGCTGTCAGAGAGGACGACCTCCGTGTTCCATAACGGAAGGGGCTCGTCGATCCACGACTGTCCTCTGCAGGGTGTGTAAGCTTTGCTATCCATCGCAGATGCACGAACATTGCTTCCATTGTCTCTTTATTAGCACTCCTCCTTTGCGGGTGTTCGAAGGGAGGGCATGCAGGTTCAACGTCCGCAGTGAAAGACGATGAACAAGACCGGTGCAACTGGACAATGATCACAGCGATTTCCCAGGTGAACTGACACAGCCCATTGTGCAAGGAAGACCGGAAGAGCGCCAAGCTTTGGCAGACGTGAATGACAAAGGACAGTAGACCTCGGCGGGATCGTGGAACAGAAACACTATGCGGGTTTGATCCTCATAATCGCGAGTGACACGCAGTAAGCTCGACGTCGAACGCGGGTGACCGCAATTGTTGGACCGGATATTCGCCGACTCCTCATGTGCGACTGTATGTCAACGAGGGTGATGCTGAAGGTGGGCTGGAACTCGACCCATCGGCATCTACTGGCCCGGGATGGTATGTACGAAGCACCATCCCCCTCACCCCATTGGGCGGGCGTCCCGTCTGCACCGGGCGATAGGCGCATACGCACCACTACTTATAAGTAAGCCGGCTATAACCCGGTGCAGCAGGAACTGATGCCTGGGGTGCCTGGGCGCAGAAGAGCATGGCGAACACGTGCCAACCGTAACGCCGCCCGTCGTTCGTCGCATACGCACAGCGATCCGAACGCCCCGGTGAGTATGCTCGACGCCGACTCCGTTGTTGGCCCTGGACAGAGACCGCCCGCAGATGGTGTTGAAAGGCCCTCAAGTAATCACCGCTTGACGTAGCATGGGAAGGAGCGAAGGTAGTCTCTCGGAAAGTGGTCCACGTTGCTCAGAAGCCTCTTCCGTGCCGTTCAGATTCTTCCTGAAACTTGAAGAACACGGCAGAGCTCAGCCTTGTACGACGCACCTTCGACGAGCGGCCGCAGGCGGCTGCGATGGACAAACAGAGAATTGACGAGCGGGGAAAGAGGACAGCTCGTGTGAAGGATTTGTCAAACTCACCGGCCGGTAGAGAGTTCGTGATAGGCCTGATTGCACTGCTTGGATCTACAATCACACCGCCACCAGTCAGACGACAGCTTCGCGATCCGCCAAGATAACTCACCTTCGAGGCCTGTACCTCCCGTTAGGCAAGATGCAAGTCAGGGATTGAGAGTGAGCGGAGAAGGGGGGAGGGACAACATCAAACCAGTGTCGGAGCCTGCGGCCAGCTGGCCTCTGAGACGCCCAGATAATCGAATAAGGCTACGACACACGTGATGCGCACCAGTGAGTGAATCATCCTGATTGATGGTCATCCGCCTTGTATCGATGGTGCGCATGAACGGATTTAACAGGTTTCTAGTCATGGTCTGCAGACTAGCATGGAGTACTTAAGTAGAACCTCCTACTTTTAGCCAAGTTGCTGTAGTACTGAACCTGCACAGCCACCAGTGCCACGTGATGGGGCGCTAAGCCACGACGAAATCCGCTGACGCGCGATTCAGAGGTTTGCCTTTGCCTTTCACGCTGCGACACCATCTTTGTTACCCCTTTACTCTCGCTACTACAACTTAACCACTACTATCTCTTTCTTAATGGATTCCTCTGTGGCGGCTCTAGAACCAAAAGTCCGCCAGATCCTCAGCGCACCTGGCATCGACCTCTCCACCATCTCCGCGAAACGCGTCCGGAAACAGCTGCTTGAGATCGACCCAACGCTCACGCCAGAGTTCGTCAAAGACAAAAAAGAGGACATAGACAAGATTATCCAAGTCGTCTATGAGGAGATAAGCCAAGAGCAACAGGGTGGCGAGGAGGACGAGGAGGTTCCGACCAAGCGCGCACGCGAGGAGGACGCGAGTGAAGGCCAGGGCAGCGCGCCGCTGAAGAAGGCGAAGAAGACGAAGACGAAGCAGGAGCAACTGGACGAGGATTACGCGCGTCAGCTGCAGAATGAGATCAACGGCGGCCGGGCCCGCACTTCACGCGCCGCGTCTTCGAAGCCAAAGGCGAACGGGACAAAGCGGGGAAAGAAGGGGCCCAAGAGTTCTGCAACGGTCAACTCAGACGGCGAGGAGGAGAGTGGAGAGGAGAAGCCCAAGAAGCGTGGCGGTGGCTTCAAGAAGGAGTATACGCTCAGGTCCGTACACCGTGTGCTAATTTCGCCTGCTTTAGTTAAACGTACTCTCCGTCAAGTCCACCACTTGCTGCCCTCCTCGGCGTGGAGAAGCTTTCGCGACCGCAGGTTGTGAAACAGCTCTGGGTCCACATCAAGGCGAACAACATGCAGAACCCGGAGAACAAGAAGGAGATCATGTGCGACGAGTCATTCCGCGCCGTCTTCGGTGTCGATAAGATCGACATGTTCAAGATGAACAAAGAGCTCGGAGTGTGAGTTTGTCTTCGTCTTTTTCCAGAGACGGCACGGCTGACGCGCCGCAAGACATCTATACGAGCCAGAAGCCGCTTCGTAACGGACGTCATTCCTACATGCCGGAGGGATGGGAGGGGTTACCTTCGCACTTCAGCACCCCTGCTTCTCCTCCGCCCTCTCGCTTCTCCTCTTGCACCTTCGTTTTGTTCTTCACATCTCGATCTCTGCCGCCAACTCGCCACCATGCATCACTTCGTCATCAGCGTCTACGATTTTTGTCTCGGGTTTGGTGAATTCGGTGGGTTTCCAGATCAAACGACCTAGCAGATGTTCCCTGGTCGCAACCTTGTCCCAGGTTCCTTCGTCGTCCCCATCATATCTCGTATAATATTGTGACATCCCGTGCGTGTACATTACAACGCCTACTCCGATACGTAACTGACTAATCGCAGTGTACATAACTAGCGAGATGCGAAATTGAGCTGTTCCATTGCACTGTTTGCTGACGGGTGTGTTTGTCAGAGAAGATTGCGTCGTGCATCATCAAAGGACTGGAGCCGAGCGGTGTCAAGCCCTAGCAGTCCTACTCTCCGTGATCTCGCAGACAAGCGACTAGCTCCGCAACGGTGAGCGGGGTGTTAGTCTCCGCTATGTCGGCGATCTTGCGCATGCTTGCACCGTCCAGCTGTATCTTCTTACTCTATTTGTTCGACCTTCAGCATCTAGGATGAAAAGTAGGGTGTATGGTGTGACTGACCGTCCATGACATCCAAGCTATAAACCACACGGCGTGCCTCCGGGCAGGACGATCATTCTTCGCGCCCGATGACAAGAACGGCCCCGCAAGTGTCGTTGCTCCTCCCTCCTTGGTGGGCGTGAGGGCGTCCGGTGTGCAAGGGACGAAGGGGAGGGACGATCGGAGATAGAGCCACAGCGACTCGTACGTAGGGTAGGCACGAACGAGCTCCATCGCGTGTTTGTTAAACGTGTCCTTCGTGCAAAGGGTGCGCAACGGTGATTCACGCGGAAGGAGTCCTTCTAGCTGACGGTAGTACTGCATGGCGGAGTAGTCGGAGATGTGTCGTTCGATCCAAAGACGCATCCTCGCGAGTTCCTCCCTGAGTACCTCCATCAGCGGGCCGGGAGGTGGAGAAGAGTCGTCGTTTCCAGGCAGAAGGGAGATGAGAGCCTGCGCACAGAGGAACCGGTGCGCCCATGCGTGGTAGTTCCGCGGGTAGACCTCGCATGCCTTCTCCACGACGGCGAACTCCGCACGGAATGTCTCTGCGTCCAGCACGAGATTGTATAGCGAGTCGACGCCATCACCATGACTCGGTGATATGGATAGGGATTCGGGGACGGTTGAGCGGTGAATGCGTCGGAGGAGCCAACGTCGGTGCTGCCACAGGATGGACTGCTTCGCGCCTTCGCGGAGGGTCAGGAGCGCATCCGTGAATCGCAGCTCGTGCGTTGGATCGAGGACGCTAAATTCAACCAGACGTTTCCGCGTGTTCAGAGCAGACTGGTGAGCGGGGTTGACGAGCAGCAGCACAGATGATGATGCAGCTGCGTCGGCTATATCATGTTTGGAGGGGGGTTGAGACGACTCTAGAAGCCGCTGTCGGGCACTTTGAAAATGTGGAACGGCCTCGAGATACGCTTTGTACGCGGCCTTTTGAGGTACTCCGAGGTTGCGGTCGACAAAGAGGAAGGGAGCGTGCTCCGATGAGGCGTTCGCAAGCCACTCTGAGCCATCGCCTGGCAACAGTTCAACTGATATCCTGGATAGTGGCGCGTGATCAGGATATATACTGGCGATGACGCCAGTGACAAAGTTACAAACACGCACTCACGGAGGTTCGTTCAAGAGTTTAGCGAGCTTTGGGCTCAGTCCAGAGCCTGTCGATCCACTCATGCTGATGGTTTGAGCTAAAGGCGTATCATAGCCGCCCATGGGTGCTGTCACACAATCTCGCAGTCGTCTACAGTCCCCGCAAGTATGAGACAGGTCAGTCCCCAATACATAAGCCTATTCCAAAGCGTGTTATACATCCAAGACGTCTCTCATCGCAAAACCGCCCAGTCATCCCTCGCAGGATCACCCGGTGGCGGGAACAGCCCATTGGCGTTCGCCCCGTTCAGCTGTTGCTGCACGGGCTGCCCGTTGCCCTGTCTGCGCCGCTCCTCCTCCTCCCTCCGTATCCGGTCTACCCACCGCCCGCGCACATATAGCAGCACCGACACCATCAAGCACAGCACGACCAGCAGCATCGTCTCCGCGAACTCATCCACCTCCTCTTCCTCGCGGTACCGGTGCCCACGCGTCGCCGCGTCGAAGTAATCCTCGGGCCCGAAGTCGCCCTCGTTCTCCGCCTCCGCGCGCCGCCGGTCGCGCGCCCACTGCACGGGATCCTCCTCTTCTGGTGCCGCGGTGCGCTCGTCGCCGTGCTGCCCGCGGCGACGGCGGTTGAACTCGTCGCGTGCTTTGCCCATGTACCAGGGGCCGTCTTCAAACTCTTCTGCTTCCTCGAGTGTGCCTTGGCCGTCAGCCTGCTCCTGGCCGCCTTCGATCTCGGGGCTGTCGTAGTATGACAGAGCTGATACATAGTTGATCAGCGCTCGGCCCTCGTCGAGACAGGGAACCGTGAAACCGACGTACTCTCCTCGTCCTCTCCGTCCCAAAGGGTCAGGCCATTCTGACCACCCATCAACGTGTGCCAGATACTTCGCGCATGCAGCTTGATGAGCGACAACAGGACCGGCAGATATGCCTCTGTGTTGGTCTCGTATGCCAGGTCATAGTGGCGCTTTGCGAGGTGGAAGTCCTGCGAGTGTACGTCAATTTCCCACGCAGACGACGTCGCAGATGGACTGGTCCTGACCTGGGGCACGCCGATACCGTTCTCGTACATCCAACCGAGATTCCACATCGCCAGCGCACTCATCTGGGTATCTGCTGCAGATTGGTAGTAGCCGGCAGCTTTCTCCCATCGCACGGACTCCGGTTCGTCTGGAACCCCAAGTCCATAGTAGTAGTAGTCGCCCACTTTGACGAGTGCATCCACGTTGCGCTGCGCGGCGGACCGGATCCACTGGGTAAGGGCCAGACGGGCGGTGTCATTCGACGGGGAGTATGGCGCAAAGCGCGTGAAGCGCAAAATGCTCTTGTCTGAACGGACAGTCGTCAGCAGAAGTCACGCCGAGGTACAGTATAACTTTCCTTGATCAAGGACATACGCCAGATTGTTCTGTGCGACCTCGAAACCACGCTCCGCGGCGATCCACCACCTGAGCATGGCCATCTCGCTGCCGCGTTCAGTACCAAGGCTCCAGGCGTAGTCTGCATCCCTCAGCAAGTCATCGTCCCACGTCCCGCGCTCGGCGACGAGCTTGTAGAACGAGACAGCGACGGCACACGAGCTGCCCGCAATCTCGTTCGGAAGTAACTTGCTGTGCGCCTGCCTGGACTGGATGTCCGCGAGATAGTAGTACGCTTCGAACGGAGACCCCTGTCGGAGGGCAGTCTCAAAGTAGGCGGTAGCGAGCTTGAGGTCGCCGCGTTCTGTTTCCCATCAGCACATTGCCTGCCTGTATGTCGGGCTTCACGGACTCACCATAATGGTACTTTCCGATGTTCACCTGCGCCTCGGCGAGCTCCTGGGTGGCAGCAGCCGCGAAGTAGCCCAGCGCCTTCTTCATGTCCTTCTTCCCGTCTACCAGACCGTCCCGCCAGATGATGCCCAGTCCGTTGTGCGACTCCTTCTCGCCGTACTCCACGCCCCGCTCAAACCACATCTTGGCCAACAGCGGGTCCTGCTTCACACCCTCGCCGCGCAGATACATCCGCCCGAGATACCCAGCGGCCAGAGCGGCGTAGCCTGCTGATATGGGGGTTTCCTCCTTCGAACGGCGATCAGGCTGGCGGGGATCGGTGGGGTCTCGCGGCCAGATCTGCCGTGCAATCCGCAGGAAGTAGTATCGTGCACGGTGGAAGTCGCGAGGCACGATGCTCGCGCCGTCACCGCCGGATGCAATGCCACCCGGAGCACTGTAGATGCTGCCCTGGTAGTAAATTTTGCCGAGTCGGTACGCAAAGTCGACTTCGCCGCGGTCCGCGTTGAACTGGCGGGTGTCAGCTGCTGCATATGGAACTGAAATTGAAGTCGGACAGGAGACTCACGAGATAGTACTCCATGAGGTCGTCCCATGTTTCCCCTGCTGCGCGGGCGTTCGCAGTCTTGATGACCGCCCGGCCTGCATTGAGGCCTGTCGATGCTACGCTGGCACCAGGACCGTAGACACCGCCCACGAGGTCGGATAGTCGAGGAGGCGTCAACGGGAGTGTACGACCGCCTGGAGGCCCCGATAGGAACTTCGCCATCGCTGTATGACAGTGAGCAGAGGAAGAAGAAGTGGCTCCGTGTCGACGTACCTTGTTCTGCCGCATCCTCGTAGTACTCCAATGCGGCCATGCAGTTCTCGCCAACGCCGATGCCGGACCAGTGGCGATACCCCATGGCCATCTGTGCGCCCCGGTGGTTACCATGCGCGGCGAAGGTCAGGTAGAGCTGCGCCTTGGCTTGGTCGACGGGGACCACGCTGTGATAACCAGTGCTATGGAAGAAGCCGACCAATGCTTGGGAAGACGCGTTGCCGGTGACATGGGCATGCGATTGGAAGGACTCGTATGCTATGTACGGATCTGCCGGAAAGTACGAGTTTGGTGGAAACTGAGGTAATATAGTCAGCTCAAGCTTTCTGCAGAAGGCTTCGCAGCAATTTTGAAGAGGACTAGCGCCAGTATATGAAATGATCCACCGCATTCAGTACCTGCTACCCTCATGACACACATACAGGACTTCCCTATTCCTCAAACTGTCATCGCTGGTCGAATCACTATAACGCTCTTGGCACAGACGGCCGTAACCCTCATGGTCAAGGCCACCGGTGCCGCGGGCGGAAAGAGTGAGAGCGCGAAGCTCCATAGCGGAATAGTGGGATACGAAAGACGGGGAGGGGGGAAAGACTCACCAAGGACACTTGACCGAGGGTATAAAGTGCGTCCGTATGACCAAGCTCGGCAGCATGCTGCAGAAGGTCGATGACCTTCACCGCCTTCCCCTTAAACTCCTCGTCCTTCTTCCGACCGTTCGTGAGTTCACGACCAAGGTAGTCCGTGACGAAGCTTGGGAGCCAGGAGTGGTTCCGGAGCTTGACCAATATTCGCATGGCACTTGCTATCGGTCCTTGGCCTTGGATACTTGGCAGGAAGGACGAAAGGGAAAAGCTGGTAGAATGATGTGACGGTTCTTCCGACTGCATGGGGGGTAGGGCCGTCAGGGTGGCGAGAGTGGAGACGGCTTGCTTGTACGCTCTAGATGCTGCACCATCAGAATTAGGGCAAGGTCTAACGCGGAGGAGTTCGCAACTAGCCTTCCACTGCAGTATCCGCCGTTTCTACTGCCTCGCTGCGCTGTGTGGGTACATCCTTGATGCCAGGTAAGGCCACCGTCCCTCCTCGAGTAAATTCAAGAATCAAGACTCACGTTTGCGGTCCCAACCGCCGCGAGAGCCACCACACAGAACGTCGCCAAGCTCGCTTTTCGCATCTTCCTCTTCGTAAACCCCATCCTGACGACTCCTGACGAGGGGGAAGGTTGAGTCGTCGTATGCGTGATCGTGGCGGGAGGTTAAAGTCGCGCGTCCACAGTTCGGACACGTCGGCCAACCCTATAGCCCGATGCGGACCCCTAACCCCGGGCTATGGTCACGGACCACCTCCACTTGACTTTTGCACCGATGTGCATTCGTGGAAAGGACGACTTAACCACACCTGATCGTTGGACGTTACTGGGTTGTGGGAATGCTGCCCTCCGAGCATCGTTCCCCGTCTTTTGCAAGGAGCTGGCCAGCGCCACAAACTCGCTTGCGGCTTGACCGTGACCACGCGGCTGTGGAGAGCACCTCCTGAAGCTTTGAAGTACCAAACAGCTCCTCAGTATCATACAGCAGCTATGTAATATATGGCATGCAGCGAATACTTAGTTGATAACGTCCGAGGGCTAATCGCGCTAAAGAATCAGGAGAAAGTGTGCAGACGCCGGTTCGCGCTGCGTCTCGGAGAGGTCTCTTTGCCTTAGACCATCACCAGCTCAATTTGCGCTATCCTGCAACCCTGGAGTACACGATCTAGAATAACTCGTACTACTTCTCTCCAAGCTCCTCTGCCAACGCCTCTTGCCCTTTCTCCGAGATACCTGAAACCCGCAGTGAACCCTGGCTTCTGGGCTCTCGACGTCTATCTCGTTGTGACGGACGAGGCTCCCCTCCAATTGAGATCGAGTTTCGGCGCATGGCTGTAAGTGCTCCTCATGAAATGACGTCTTGAGAAAACTGATAATGTACTAGAGTTATGATCGTTCTATAGAGCAAGTTCACGAAGCTTACCGCCGTCTCTCACATGAACAACTCGTGCTCTTTCTCAAAGTCCGCTCGCTCCCCACTACGGGGACGGACGATGAGCTAGCATCGCGTCTGGCGCAGTTTGACATTCATACCTACCATTTTCCATCGAAAGACAACGCCGGAGGATATGGAGGGCCCAGCGACTACCTCGAGGCAAACAAACCCCGCCCCAGACAAGTACTCGCCCCCGATCTCCCAACGGAAGTTCTGGCGGATATTATGGACCAAGTGGGCGATTGGGAACTTGCGAAAGCCGTGGGTGTACCTACTTCTCTCCCTCCACCTCCTCCATGGGCGCACGCAAACCCTTGCGATCATGCAATCCTCTCAGGGTACATCCCGCTCATACGTGCCTCCGACCCTGCTACACATCGTCCCAACCGCATGAGTGCAAGGCTTGCGGTGCGCTTTAGCTATGTCAACGTCTTGGAATACTTCTTCACCCACCACCGCTCCATCTTCCTGTCCATGTACAAGGACGACCTCCTTCCAATCACCGCCTCCCGACACGGCCGAACTGCCGTTCTTTCATGGTGGAAACACACCCACGATCTCCATCCCGACGTCATCCCTCTGCCAGACTCGAAATCTATCGCGGAGGCCATCGACGGTGCATCGCGCAACGGGCAGGTCGCTTCGCTCGACTGGTGGCTGCACTCCGGCCTCCCGCTCGAGTACACCGAGGCTGCGCTCGAGGGCGCGTCGGCGAAAAACCGGATCGCAGTCCTCGAGTGGTGGAAAGACAAGGCGTTAAGTCCCACATGGCGGCTCCCTCTCAAGATCGGCCGCGTGATGGACATGGCAAGCACCGCGGGCCACGTCGAGGTCCTCGAGTGGTGGGCGAGCTCGCAGCTAGAGCCGAAGTACGACCGCCAGGCCCTGTACCACGCGAGCTGCCACGGCAAGGTAGAGGTCCTGCAGTGGTGGCTCGGCAGCGGCCTCCAGATGATTTTTGACCAGGAGGCGTTGACGGGTGCGTCGCGGCATAACCGCCCGGAGGTGCTCGAGTGGTGGGATAAGAGCGGGCTGCCGATCCAGTACCGCATGTGCGACATCGAGGAGGCATTGGAGGACGCGATTGGTGGAGGGGAGCAAGCGAGGGAGTGGTGGCGGCGGAAGGGCGTGGACTTCAATGCGAACGACAAGGAGTGGTCGAAGCTGCAGTATCTCAACTGACGCATTCTGTCTTGTTCCTCGTGTCGTAAATTGCATGGTGATCGCATTCCTCTCTTGCCGTATTGCTTTCCTCGCTCATGAGACGTCTTTCTACAGCTACTGTATCCAGACTATCAATTCGTCTTCGCACCCGTGGCCCAGACCTGTTCATGTTATTTTATTGTACGATGCTCAAACTTCCACGCTGATCCATGTATATCTGTCTATCCAATGCTTTCCGGCGCTGTCACGTCCAGACTTCTCGTATGCCGGAGGTACGGGTTCGGTGACGGAGTAGCTCCACCTCATCGTTTCGACGCCCACGTAGCCAGTGGTATCGTATTGAGAGCAATAGTACATTGTGTCGCGAAGGTGATAATAACTAGCTACAATACAAGGATTCGCAGGCACCTGCATGCCGTGCCCGGGAAAATCAGTTAAGCTCTCGTTCCCAACTGGAAATAATGTGAGGGCAAGGGACATCGTTTCTAGGCTACCCAGGGATGTTGCGACTGGACAAGACATTGGAGTCGGACTAATAAAATACGTGCGTGTTGCTGGGAGACCAGGAGCCCGGGAGGATGCAGGATTGATAGCGACGTTACGGTGCGACGGGGCGGCGGGCGAGGGGTGAGTAGTATGTGTTTCTTGCGTCGCACGGTGTGGTCTATTATTATGCTGCAAGTCCCCACGAACCTTGGCACCTTTCAGGTCGCTGGCGGAGGTGTGAGTGCGAGAGGCGGCGCTCCCGCACTAACGATCGGGCGGCCGTTGCTCAGAAGTCCCACAGTGTGCCCTGCGAGGAGGTAAATGAGCACATCGGCCTGCTTTGCCAAAGGAGGCGAGAGGTTGGAGTCGAAGAGACGTACGAATGCTGGAATACCGGCCTCCTTGCAGCCCTCCATGATCTCCTGGTTGCCTGCCCAGTTTGACGTGATGAAGACTACCTCAGCACCCCAAGAGTGGTAAGCGTCCTTCACGAGCTTCATGACATCTGGACGGCCACCTGTCCAAGTCATGTTAACAATGGTGGTGGCCAACATACGAGCCGGGTGATTGTGTAGACAGCTGACTTACCGCGCGCCTTCGAGTCCCAGAGACACATACGCTGCGGCGAAATATGCTTGTGAATGAGCCCAGAGATCGTTGGGCCAAATGTCTTCTCCTGGTCGGAGCCAATCCAAATCAAGTACCTGCAGAGCGGGAGGAGTGGTCAGCCTCGACGGTCATCCGACGGCCAGCACCGGATGCAGATCGACACCCACCAGTCAGGGTTCTGATGAGATAATTGTGTCAGTCATGGCATATCGCAATCAGCGTCAATAAGCTCACCTGAAGACATGTGGAGAGCGCAGCACCGAGGCCGGTACCAGTGCACACGCGGATACCCCGTTTGTACAACGTCGAGGTGTGCGACACGCCGGCGAACTGGAACCATTGTCAATATGAACATCTATCAGCTGAATGAGCATGCGCGCACCTTCAGCTGCCGTGTCCAGAGGTGCGTGGGAGGTTCGTTGACGAGCGAGCGGGTGAAGTCACCCTGCACACCACAGATGAGGTAGTGGTACTTTGCATGAGTACCCTCACTGACAGATGCAAAACAGCCGCCGTCAGCAAATGTAACACGCAGGCTCCCGAGAAGACTCACGAGATGATACCGAACGCATGGTATTCCATGATGGTGGAGCGGGATATGCGGGCGATGAGGCCTTGCTGCATCCCTCGCTCGAAGCGCACGATCGCCACCTTCGGGGACGGCTGCGGTTGGCGGAGAGAAGCGTGAGTCGCATGCACGCATGGGCAACGCTAGGCCTGTTTTGGGGGCAAGTACTCACCACCTCGATGTCGACCTTGACCTCTCGCACGGTGAACCATGGGATCAGAATACTGGACGGATCCGAAGGAGTGTCAGCGAATCACTTCTGGGGCATGGCGACATACTGCGCCGAGGGTGGAGAGAGAAGACATACAATACCGTCATACCAAATGCGAACCAGAAGTCTTGCTGGCGGATCACCCGGATCCCATCTGGGTTCCAGGAGTGCGTGTCGAGGTCGTAACTGTCACCGAGTACGACGAAGACCCAAGCTATGAAAAGACACGGTGGTCAGCATCGCAGCATCTGGTGAGAGGTCTTGGAGCGCATGGAGGTACGGCGGCCTGCTGCGGCCCCGCTTGTACAGGGAGGGGATCCGGGGCCAGTGTGTGCGACCGATCCACCCCGCTGGACGGCGTGCGCCAAGAAATCGATACCTACTTGAGAGAAGACCGATCCTACGGGATCGACTGTGAGTACAGGCGCGTCTACAATGCCAGATAGGGAAATCAGGTACTCACCAGCCGATGAACCGGTGGTGCCTTTCGAACATACTGCAAGGATGCGTGAGAACGCGTGCCAAGAAGCGGCGGAGATGGCGGACACGTACTTGTGGTGCGTATTACGGACCCAAGGGAACGCGCTGAGGATGCTGATCGAGACGGCGAGGTTGGTTATGACGCCCATGATGAGGACTGCATCGTGGTTGTCCTTGTGGTCGATGAAGATGAGCGTTACCCGGAAGATGAGCCAGACGAAGCCAGACGTTGCACAGCCGGAGTGAATGCCGCCCAAGTGCTGCAAAGCGGAGGTGCACCCTAGCCTGAACCATAATGGCGTCCACTGGGAGCGGGTTGTCAGCACACTGCGATCTTGTCGTCACTGTTCTCGCTTACCTTGGCGAAGCATTTGTTCACGATCATATACAGTAATCGGCCAAAGAGCTCGTTCCGCATCAGGATTGCGAAGAGTAGGTTGCCGAGAACGAAGGCACCGGTGTACCGTCGAGGATATGTCCAGATGTTGAGCGAGGCCAGCAGAAGGCCTACACCATTCAACGAGATAACAAAGATGAAGAATTTCCTGCAACCCTCGTCAACGACATGGCGATCGTCACAGATCGCTCGGCTCACCGGTATGTGTTGAACCAGAGCTGAAAGCGAATCCACTTGCTCACTTTCCGCTTTGGCTTGTTGGCGGAGGCATGATCCTTCTTCGCGTACGCGAGTGCAGCTTGTGACTCCTTCTTCCCTGATTGAGCAGCGAGGCCTACGGCAGCATCCTGGATGACGGCCTTCGACGAGACTGGGAGCACGGGGAGAGGCGTGAGCGTATCGAGAGAGCTGTCCAGAATGCCCTTCTCTGGGTCGTCAACAAACTCGGGATAGGACATCTCGCGTGAGCAGTCGTAAAGCGGTATGCTCGAGGGCGGGGATCGCGGGGGTGATGATGTCAAGGCGAATCGCGGGGAAGGAGATTGGATGATGAGGACTTATGGGGAGGGGGAAATAGGCAACGCACACGAGCCTAGGAGGCTGGCGGCTTGGAACGAACTGAATGACGGGCACAATTGTGACCCCAGAGAAATGCCGAAGTCTTTTAAACTGCGGGATGACTCCGAGGTGGACGCGAATACATTCTCCGGGGACCCGGGAAGACCTTGGGAAACCGTCGAACATGCCCGGAGTGAGCAAGAGAGGAAGCTGCCATCTCTGTGACAGGTCTTCGCGTTTCGCACAGCTAATCGCGCACGCCACTGGCCGTATCAGCAAGGGACGAGGGTGGTGGGAGGAAGACACCTACCGTGTAACCTTCGGCGTCTCGCGAAATGGCCCGATCTCAGATCGTGGCTATGCTCCTCACTTGGGGCGTTGTGCATCCTCGCGATATTCGTTCGCGAAGTGTGCAGTGCCGTGCTTCAACATGCTCGCAGACAGCCAGGACCAGTCGTGTACGATCAAGTTGCAGCCCGCCTCGCAGCCCCAAGTGCATGCTTGCACGTGGCTTTCTGGAGGTCGGCGCGTGGGATCAAGCGCTCTCATGGCAGGTCTTCATCAACGTCCACTTGCTGCGAGACCCGAGCTTGTTATTTCAGCCCGACAGAGAGCGAGCTGTATTGAGCGTTATCCCATAGGCGAAGTCATCGACATACCATCTGGAACCACCGACACTGTAGCTCGGGCTTCGCGAATCGCCAGGTACATGTCGACCTCTGCCGTCGGGGGGTCGGGGCAAGGACGCCCCGAATCGGCAGCAACCACTGCGCGACAAACACTCTGCCGGCAGTTCCTCTACCAGCGGTAGTTCCTGAAGTCTGAAGTCCGGTCGCTTCGCCATCTCGAGCTGGACGGTCCTGAGTTATTGGTCAACAGCTCTGCATAATGATATGTGAAGATGAGGACGATGCCTTCCACCTACGTTCGCAACCCAGGCACGCAATCTCTTGCATTCCCATGGGGTGGGGTGTATCACACACGAGGTTTCATGCGGAACAGATGGCAAGTCAATGGCGCGACGCAGTGGGAGCGCGCTTGCAACCGAACGGTTAGCATCCCATGGAACCGGGCTGCGAGTCGCAGCCTTCATTAGGATGCCGCTGCGCGTGCCGGAGTTCCTCCCATGGGCCCGCTCCATGGTATGGCGCCGCTCCGTAGCTTTTTGGTGCGGGCAACGGTACTGGGGCCTACTGAACCTTCGTTGGCACATACCGATTCAGTGGTACAGTATACACTTGGCGAGAACGACCAGCCGTCCTCTTTGTCAGCGTCATAGCAGTGTACCAAGGTGGTACAGAGCGCGTAGACAGCTAAAGAATGAAGTGAGCGGAATCCACAACAAGAATTCTCAGTCGTGAACCGGCATTCACCTACCGGCTATAAGTGCAGGAATTCTCTCCATGCAGATGCGCATCTACAAATTACATCGGTAGCACCTGGGATCCTCCGGGCGACCCATAGAAGTTCATCACTCACGACGTCCACGATGGTGTGCGCTCGCACCGATAAATTTCCCGTAGTCGGAGTTGTCAACCGTTCCAGGCGCGACGGAGAGTAGCCTGGCCGACTAGCTCTGCACCCGCCGCCACTGGGATGAATAGTGGCGGTCGAACGAGCAGAGGGTGTGAGCGCGATACACGGCGGGATCGGTGGTGGCAATGAACGCGCAGTATCTCCGGGCGCGAGGTACCATCGACGACGAGTCACTTGTCCACACCGTAGGGATTTCGACCATGCTGGACCGCCAGGAGACGCCGAAGTGTCCACGGATGGTTCGTAGTCGTTGACTCTAGTACGGTGGAATCTCCCTAGACAAGGGCGTTCTCATCCCGGACGTCGGTGGCGTTCGAAGACGCGTCTCCCACAGGTCGAGGCGGGCTCGACTCTCACGCGCCTCCGCATGAGGAGCGGGGATGCCGACGTTCAATTCGTCCTCCCCATGGGACGACTCTCGGATTGTAGCGGATGCGACAGGCCCAGCCGCACCTAGAATAATGAGATTGAGCCTCTCGCAAGAGTTATGCTGCCGGTCACTACGGACGAACAATGTATACTCGTCATCCATCGGAAGGAAGTGTCCCGTCTGCGTCCGACAAGCAGTGTACTTCAGAATTAGGCTGTGACCCTTGAGGTAGAGGATTATAACTCATCAGGAGCACAATCATACGGACCTCCGCTCAAGTTTCCTATCAAGATGCAGAGATCGACTTCTATAATCGAGACTCGTCCAGACCGACCACTTTCGTTTGGTCTACGAAACCTCGAGGCCACAAAGAACACCAGCTGCCGCCGGGATAGCACATACGCGAGGAACGAGATTGCGCACGCCACCACTCGAGGAGCTCCAGAACGACCTTGCAATAGATTGAAGCGCGGGTGCAAGCACATTCCGCCCGCGCCTCGTCCACCAGCAGGCTCAACCTCGGAATCACAAGCCTTGAATCAATGACGACTCTGAGCTTCTCGGAGAATTGAGGTCGAAGCATCACTCAATCAAGAAAGGCACAGCACAGCTCGAGATTGCCATACGGAGGATTGCGGGATGGCCACCCCCACGACGCTCCCAGAAAGGGCAGTTGAAGAGGATCGTACGTCCAGAACAACCAAGAAGACAGACACCTGAGTCGTGTGATAGTGCCAATCATGATGACGCTCCCCCGGGAGGTACAGGGCGGGACGAGGGCGTCTCGAGAAATATCCTCAGCGGGCGATCCTGCGTTCCAGAGTCGGCCGAGGCAGTCTGCGAGGCGGGACGCAGTAGCAGGTGCCTGGCACCATCCCCATATTATGACCGGGTGTGGTTCAACTTCCAAATACACGAAGATACCGAACAAAAGTGACAACACGCGGAAATGACATACCGGCGGCTCCACAGAGGGACAGGACGATTATCGGTAAGGCAGCAGAAGCTCGGGCTGCTTCTATAGGTGGACCTAGGAGACCCCTCAGAACGCGGACCACGGCCTTCCAAGGCGGAGGAAAAGTCGTTCGCCTAGAAACGACGACCTATCTCTACTATAGGACCCAAGCTCGGTGGCAAAAACAGGTTCTTGCGGTACCACTCTAGCTCTGTGACCGCCCGAAGTCAGTTCTGCCACGGAACTAAGCCAACGGCGCGTACCTCTGATGGACCCTTGGATGTCATCCAGCGCTCTGTCGAGCGGTCAGCGCAAGGACGGCGAGACTAGCGCTGACGAACATACCTGTGAGCCGGTTCTGTATGGGGTGAACTTGGCGGGACGGTGACATACCATCTGCGCGCAAGCTCTTTGATGGAGGAGACATCTTTCGTCACAACGGGTCAGTAAAGGAGCCATTCGAGATATATACCCGTATCAATGGAAGTGTTCTGGTCGACGAAGTCACGACCTCGAAAAGAGATTGAAACGGACGCAGTCTCGCAACACCATCCGGCCAGAATGTGGGCTACCGAAAGGCATCACGAGAGAACGGCATTAACTGTCCTCAAGCTTCAACACTTCGGAGAGGCTGTCCAACCTCACCAGACTGCTGGAGCTGAGACTTGAACCGTGACCTCCACCAGAAGGCGACAGCGGAGAGAAAAGGATGGTAACGGATGGAGAGGCTGGGTAGGCGACGGCTTGAGAATCTACTGCGCTGAGATTCATCGCAATGAGAGATGTATAGGGATTTGCGCAGTACGACTAGTAGCAAACCTCGCGCAAAACAGCGTAAGGGCTCTGGAGTCCGAGGTGACCCAATTTATCGTGAGCGCATATGAAGGCGCCTTTTCGGAGGTCAGCGACTCGAGAAGTCACAGATCTACAGGAGGCCGTTCGACTTGCAGACCCTGAGATTTCGAGCGAAGTGACCAGATATCGTCCGAAGAATCGTCCGTCACAAATGACCTGATACTCACCAACTATGCTGAAGACCGTAGATAGGTCCATGAGTGATAAGTCTCTTGGGATGGAGGCATGGGACTATACCGGTAGTGGAGCCAATTCACCACTTCGGGCATTTCTTCAACGAGGAACGCACGATCCATGTGCACGGAGTTTCCGGCGAGGACGGCAGTCTTCTCCCTCGGGACCCACTTCTTGATGTAACTGAGCACTTCCTGCGCAACGAAATCCTTAGAGTGCGGGGACTTGATGCATGCTTTCGTGAGGCCGCTCTGAGGGAAGAGGTCTATTACCGTGACTACGGACACATAGTTCCTGTGGACGAACCGCGCCATGTGTACTTCGACACCAATCATCCATACTATACTCCAAATAAGAGCGCGAAGGGGCTGTAGCGCAATTCTCGACGTACCCGTCAAGCAACTCTTTCTCCGTGCGGATGATGTACGAGATTCCTTTGTCCACGACCTCGAGGTTGCCATCGGTGATGAGAACCTTGAACAGCGCGGTTGGCCTCAACGACAGACAGTGAAGTCGCGTACCACGTACTGCTATCTCAAGCAACTTGTCCTTGCGCGGATTGAGTCCTGTCATTTCACAGTCTATCCATACAAGAGGTCCCGCCGCCCAGTCGAGGGTCTTCCGCTCCATTCTTCTGAAGGTTCGAGACTGAATCACAGTACCACGTAGGTTTTTCAAGCCAGCAGAGCGCAGGACGGTCCTGAGCATCACCAGTAGTCCGAGGACTCGAGTCGGAGAAGGAGCAGAGGGACAGACGCCGGCAGGCTGTAAACTAAGTAAATAGATAATGCGATAACTTACGTCATCAAGTAAGTACAGTTATTGTGGCTCGCGCTCTCATACTGTGCAACCACCTCCACCTCCACCTCCCGCTTTGTCGCGTTGAGAACGCAATGGCGGCTCCATACTCAAATTCGCGTTACCCTGCAGCACCAAATCCAACGCCTCGGAGCACTGGGAGACTACCACGCGCACCCATTCACAACCCGTACGACAAGTTCACGCAGCCCGAATTCGACGCGTGGATTGGCGACATCACCGGCGCGTTGAAACGCGCTTTAGGACGCGACGATGCACCAGCTTTCCCTGCGCCAACAGCACACGCGGAGGATAACAGCCCGGAGGAGGAAGACGGCTTCGAAGACTCGTTCGCCGAGGTGCGGGCACGTCGCCTGGCCAAAGGGAAGGAACGTGCGCGGGAGGAGGACTTTGAGGGCGAAGAGCATGGTGCGGGTAGCTGGGATGGTGCGTCTGAGGAAGAGGAAGAGTACGGGAGTTCGAGCGAGGACGAGGAGTTCGAAGAGGAGGCGGCGCCTAGACAGCGCGAGGCTGAGGTCATCGACTTGCTTTCGGATGACGAGGAGGAAGAGGAGGAAGAGGAGGCAGGCAGCAGTGATGAAGAGGCCGTTGCTGGCCCTGCGCCAGTGTACGACGAGGAAGCCGAGGGCAGCGAGCTAGGCTCTGACGAGGAGGTCCGAGAACTGACACCGCTGGATGAGGACGAAGAAGATATTGCTGGCAGCGACGCGGGTTCCGAGGTTTCCGACCAAGAAGCTCGTAGCAGCCCTGCTCCTGGGCCGTCTTTCACCCACGAAGTAACTGAAATCCTCGACTCCGACGAGGAGGAAGAAGCCCAACAGCAAGTTCCAGCCCGTCGCGCTCTTCCGCCGCGCTTTGCACGTAAGTCGGACACCATTGCCCCTGCACGCGTCCTTCAAGACGATGAGGAAGAAGAGTCAGAAGATGAGGAGCAAGTCGAAGAGGAGGCTAATCGTGAGTGTTTTCAGTGGCGTGCCCGATAATTTCGAGTGCATGCTAATCACATCCACTGCAGCTTTCCCACCCCCGGCTACGGAGGTAGAGGTCGACATCCAAGACCCATGGAGCGGACCTCGCGAGTTCGCAGAAGACTTATATACGGCCGGTGACATCCCGGCTGACGCCATAGAAGGCGGTAACCCGCACGTTCTACCGACCGAAGAGGACCTCGACGGTGTGTAGTTCATCTTTCTGCTTTTCTTCCTATCACTTATGTAGGCCACAGAGCTTGTCGATGACGAATTGGCCCAGCCTCCCGACATCCCTGATCCGTGGGAAGGACCGCGCACGTATGCGGAGGACTTCTATTCTGGTGGAGATGTCCTCCCGGAGTCGCTGGAGAATGCGACGCCATCCCACCTCACGCCCCGCGAGGACAAGCTCTACATCCCCGGTATCACCTCGCCAATTGACGAGTCTTCGAAGCCCAAAGTCAACGAACCTTCTGGTCCAGCCGGCGACCTCTCCAATGATGATCTCTATGCTGATATTGAGCAAGTTCCGACTGAGAAAGCGTCGGTCGATGCCGTCGATGAAACTCCAGCTGATGACCCCGACGCCCCTGTCTCACCGCCCCCCACACACTTGACGAGACACGTCGACTGGAACTGGCCACCCGCGTTTTCAGGAAAGGTTGCCACCGGCGCCGGGCACCTCGCCGGCGAACAGAGCGAGATCATCGCTATCAGCGACGACGAGGACGATGAAGCCGGCCCAGTTGAAGCGGCGGAAGCCTCAGCTATCGTAGGTGACGCCGTTGACGAGCAGGCACCCTACGTCGAATACACCGACTTCAGCCTGTATGACATGGGTCCTTCGGGGTCGTCGCTCGACTTGCCTCGTGGCTTTGAACCTGTAGGTCCCAACGAGCTGGACTTCGGCGATCTTCCTCCCAGCCGTGGCGAGCGCTTCCTGGATCCTTCTTTGGCGTCCAATGACGGCGAGGATGAACGACCACACAACCAGCAGCCTGCTGCGGACGACGCCGAGATTGCAGAAGCCTCTGCGCTTTTGCAGTATCCCGAAGACGAAGTGGACGACGAGAAGCCCTCTGATGTGGAGAGACAAGCGCCTGGGCCGGACGTCGTTGTGGAGGAGGTCGAGGATGACGACGACGGTGTGCCGCTTGCGACGACGGCAGCCGAACTTGACGTCGTGTCTGTGTCGGGCGACGATTTCGACGTCCTCGTCGCGGATTACTCAGTTGAGGAAGTCGCAACCGAAGGCAGGCGCACAGCGGTATGTTTGGATTACTTGATCATTGGCTGCGACTCAGGTTCCAATGTTCACAGGAACCGGAGCGTTCTGCTCCAGAAGGATTGTCGCAGCGCGAATTACCTGCCACGGAGTCGTCTGAGGCAATTACGGAGGCTGTCGAGGCTCCCTCCGTTCATCTTGACATTGAAGCGGCAGCCGAGTCTGCAGCTGAGTTTCCAGCCCCTGTTTCCGCAGACCCTACTGTTCCTGATCCCGCCAGCATTGCTCCTACGCCAACTTCTCCTGCATCCCCCGTGTCTCCTGCATCTCCAGTCGACTCCATCGCGTCAAGTAGTGGCGAAAAGGAGTCGGAGACTGTCTCCATCCCCGCACATGCTGCCTTGTTCCCGCTACTCCGGAAGAACGGCATCGCGCACACTCCCAGTGGACTTTTCACACCGCTTACTGCTGGCTCTATCACGCCTGAGTTCCAGCCGGAGGAGGCAGTTGCCGAAGGTGATGCGGATGCGGACGGTGATATTGTGGAGGAAGAGCCGGGAAAGCCGGAAGAAGTGACCGGGGACAAGTTGCCTGTGATCGAGGTTACTGAACCTTCTGAGGAGACGACTCATGCAGAGGATACCTTCGGCAAGGCCGAGGATGATGTCTCAAGCACAGCTCTTGTCGAGCGCCAAGGTGAGTTCTCCTGACGCCTCAGTGCATGACATGCACTAAGCGAGTAATAGCTGCACCGGAGGAGGAGGCCTCAACGAACCAGATGGACGTGGTGGACACCGCTCCCCGAGACGAGTTGGTTCCGCTTCCTCTGACCCAGGTGTCCGCCCCGGAGGCCTTGGAGGTTTCTGACGAGGAGACTTCTCCGTCCGGAGCTCAGCTCGAAGAGGCTCCACCGACGGCAGTTCAGGCGGAAGAGGCTCAGGAAGAGGCTTTTACAGAAGAGGCTCAGACGGAAGCGGTCCAGGCGGTAGAGATCGGGCCGGACGAGGTCCACCCCACTGACGCCCAGCCCGAGATCGATACAAGCGAGGCTCAGCGCGAAGGAACTCCCTCTACCGACGGAGACGCCGACGCTGAAGGCGAACCCGACCCGGATTACGTGCCATCGGAAGATGAAAGTGGCGAAAGCTCGCCTGCTACTACGGATGGAACTACCTTACCAGTTCGTCCCATCGAGGACGATGACGACCCGTTCATAGTCAAGAACCCTGCCAACGTCCCACAGGAACATGACTTCGCACAGGAGGCGCAGGACGACGATCATGACTCAATCGCGTCCTCTTCCGCTGACAAGTACGTATCGCATGCGTTGACAAAGATTGTTACTCACAGCATATCCAGAGAATCTGCTGTGACGAACGGTGTTGTGGAAGCCTTTGGTCCCACAGAGCCTGTAGTCGAGCAAGGGGAGCCCACTGCTTCTCAGGAAACGGCAGTCGTTGCCTCTCAGGAGAGTGAACCCGCTGCGTCGCAAGAGACAGAGCAAGTTGCTTCTCAGGATACGGAACCTGTCGCTTCTCGAGACATCGCGGTGGACGAGAACCACGACGAAGGCAGGCCGCTGAAGCGCAAACGCAGGTCGCCTCCGACTGAGAAACCAATGAGGCTCTTGCGGTCCAGGACGGCCAAGTCGCTTGACAAGGGCAAAGTATTGGATGTTCCCGTTCCCAAATCTAAGAAGGGCAAGGGCAAAGGAAAGCAACGTGAAGAGTCTGATGACGAGGACGCTGCGTCCGTGGCTAGCGAGGCTTCTTCGGGAGGCTCCTCCGCGGCGGCCCAGGAAATCCTTATCCCGGAGAGCCGCGCGTCATCCCGCGAGTCGTCGGTCGTTTCAAACGCCCCGAGCGCGTATTCTGGCCTCTCTCAACCGTCGCCGACTATGATCCGCACTCTCTTTGGTAACGACGACCAGCCGATGCTACCGTTGCGCCACGATGGCGGTATCCTCCGTCACCACCATGGCGCACGCTTATTTGCCCCAGCTGCTCCAGTTGCTCCAGTCGCACCGGTTGCCCCGACCCCAGCCCCACCCCCTCTCGCCCCCCAGCGTCATGCTTCGAAGCCTCCTTCGAACGCCAGCGAAAAATCTTCGCGAGCGGCGTCTGCTGAACCCGCGCCGTCTCAGCCTGCGAAACGGACGCATTCACTGCAGTCGACTCTGGTCTCCCGTCCGTCCGTCGCTTCCACTGCTAGCTCAAGTTCTCCCGTTACGCGAGCGAACTGTCGCTATCATACGATCAGCATTCCTCGCTCGGGGCACGGTCGTCGTGTCCACTTCGCAGTCCCAGGTTGTTCGCTCGGCAATGGCGAGCTCATGAAGGAAGAGCATATTCAGGATCACGGCAACGTGGACAGCAAAGACCTCGACAAGCTGCTGCCCTACGTTGAACAGCTGAACCTGTCGTCGTACCTCCTCGGCGTCCTTCGGCAACTTGTCGGCGTGGACTTGCTCAGGGAGAACGAGGTGTACTACCTACCGAAGTCCGGAGATAACGTGAAGTACAAAAGGCGGCATGCGCATCCGACGCAGGCAGACACTATCACTCGGGCCCAGCGGGAGTCTATAAGTGCACGAACTATGTCGAGCAATACCCTCGGTCGCTCCAAGGACGCTGCGAAGGCTTCAACTGCCATGCCACCGCCGTCGCAGGCGTCAGTGTCGACCGCTGGCAGCTCCGCGAGCCACGCTGGCAAGCTGTCGCAGCGGGGCAGTGCGGCAACCAGCGCGTCCTTCTCTGGGAGCGACCTCAGCGACCTCGAGGACGACGAAGAGGATATGCCACCCCCGAAGCGCGCCAAGGAGAGGCACCCTGAGCCAGGGGCCAATGCGGACGCAGAGCCAAAGGCTCAGGGAGCTGAGGGCGAACCGTCTGAGGCCCCGGCAACGAACGGCAACGGCTCTGCGCCCCCGAAAACGGCAGGCCGCAGACTCCAACCACGGCGGGGCAGGAAACTCGGGCCCGACATGGCGGCGTACAAGCCGGATGACAGGGAGAGCGACGGTTCGAATGAGGAAGAGGAGGATGCGCCGAAGAAGCGCAAGCGTGCTCGTGGACGTGGCCTCAAGCGCAAAGGGACTGATGAGAAGGGAGATGTTCCTCCGGAGGATGAGCCTTCCGAGAGACCAAAACGTCGTCGCAAGGCTGCTCCTGAGGTTGTTGAGGCGGCGCGGTGAAAGACAATACGTGATCTTGCGTACTTCTTGCTATGGAACCAGTGTACAAGTATAATTTTCGTTGAGGTCGTGCATCTGTAAAGTAGTCACTGTATATACACCGTCATGGATGGCTGCTCCGGTAGCGTGTCAGCGCTTCAGCCTCTGCAAGTACTACCCCTTCCACTATTATGTACTGAACCGACTCTACAGACCGTTCAGAGTTCATGCACATTATTCTCAGGAGGCGAGCGCCATATGCGGCGTCGTCCACCGCACTGACTATGTTGGGGGGCCTCGAGGCCTGAGAGTAGGATGCAGCCGGCGTCCGACTAGAACGCGACGTGTGCGCAGTGACGATTGCCAGTGGTATGAGTTACAGGATGATATGTGTACAACAATTCGGATACAAGTACAGACATAGACCTGCAGCGCACTCGGATAGGACTGAGATTTCAACTGGATTCAGCGCCGGAGCTTTGCAGCCTCGCAACGACCGCGCGACGTACGGATGTCCGAGGCAAGAGTGTGCGCCGTGGAATGCTCAGACTAGATAACGGAAGCCGCGTCTCCGGCGCAGGGCTTCGTCGAAGGTGATGCCCTCCAGGCGCGCAGCCTCCTCGATGCGTTCGCGCCGCGCGCCCTTGAGATGATCGAGCTCTTCCCGTTCGAGTCGCTTGTTCTGGCGTACGAGGATGCTGCGGAGGACTGAAACGCGCGTGAATAAAGCTTGCAACATCGAGTTGCAGGGGGTCACGCACCGATGGCAAGCACAGTCGCCAATGCGAGAGAAGCGAGCCCAATGAGCATGGATTGGTGGTAGTCCGGGCCCCACTCAGCCTTCCACACGTAGGAGCTAATCCTGTAAGACTATGTCAGCGGGCAATACGAAGATGGGAACGAAGGAGCCCACGCACAGATTGCCGAGATTTCCGAAGCCGTTGACGATACCCATGGCGGCGGCCCGCTTTGCAGGAGGCCGTGGCACGGTGTTCGACACCCATACGAGCGTCAGTGCGAAGCCTGCGTATGAAGGCATGCGCTCAGCATCACCGTGCTTTACATGCAAGAAGCGAAAGAGACACACCAGCATAGCCAGAGGCCATGAGGAACATCGCGACGTAGCGGCCCGCAATGGACATGGTGGTGACGCCGATGATATACCCCACCATGACACCCCACCAAGGCGCGCAGATATGGAAGAAGCGCTCTCCCGTGCGATCTGAAAGGCAGGCATTCAATAAATAGGAGGATTTCCATGAGCCAATTGCTTGCATACCAGCGTTCCAGGCGTTGGCGCAGCAGACGATCGTGGCAAGAATCCATGGGGGCCTGCGAACCGAAGTGTCAACAACGTTGTTACGGTCTGGGAGTATGGTGATACATACGCGGCGAGGAGTAACGTCACAGTCGTGGAGAAGCCGAGCGTCCCAGCGATCCTGTGCGGATATGATTATGAGTATCTGAAGTTTGCAACGAACGGTAACACCTACGTCGGAAAGAAGTTCACAAAGCCGAGGCCGAGGAGCTGCGCACATCCCATGACGGCGAAGAGCGGTACTTTCGGGTCCTTGATCGCCATGATGAGCCCCTTGAACGCCCTGTAGCATTGAAGTATGACGAGTCAGTGGCCCTAGGTTGAACCCGGAACTACGAGACGTACGAATCAGAGGCGACATCTTCATCGGCTTCACCCGCGTCCTCTGCGAGGCGGACTTGTGCGAGACGACGCTGTGCTGGACTCAGCCAGCGCGTGTTGTGTGGCTAACAATGCAAGAATGAGTGGATGACACGACGAGGCATTGAAGATCAGTGCCGCACGTAGTCTGGCAAAAGGAAGCTGTACGCAATCACGCGATGATTAGCTGATGTCCAAAGTCGAAATTCGAGCAGTACGCACATTGCGAGTATCCCGATGGCGATCGTGATTGCTCCCTAGCGTTCTCATTGAGTCCAAGGACACGAATGACATTCATGTGTGGCACCCACCTCAATATAGAACAGCCTATATTAGTCACGAAAGGACGGCCCCGCGGCGACGATGAGTGCCTAGAGACCTGCAGCGAAGTCACAGTGGATTCACATACCATCGCCAGGCACGGATTCCCATCTTTCCATCCATACGTGAGAGGATACCCGCTGCCATAAGCTAATATTGGAAGGGAATTGATCGAGGATAGGCGTGCGGCGGCACCGCGGCACAGAGGGAAGGGAAGGAAGATGCGGGGCACGATTGATGAGCACTGCACTGTCATTGGACGACGGACAATATTGGCAGAATAGACTCACGCTCCCAAAGGCATTCGAAATGAGTAGGCCTCCATATAGAATCGCAGAACGAAATGCGAGCTCCTGTAATAGGCAGGTGAGAAAGTCGAGGTAGTGCAGAGGACGATGTGCGTGACCATAGATACGGAACTCACTTTCCTCGTGTACCAGCGTGATAGAAGGTACATTGCACCCGGGTAGAATGCGGCCTGCGTTGCGTCAGTACAGAAGAGGTCTCCACGCTGTCATGACTGACTTCAGGTATCCCGACAAAGATGCGAGCGACGAGGATGCCGGCATAGTTGCGTGAGACCTACGCGGGCAAACTCAGAATGGGCGGAGAGCATAAAGATCGGGATGCCTCACCCCGGTGAGGGCACTCGTCATACCCCAGAGCATGACACAGATTGGGATGTAGTATGATGGTCTGTCGACAAAGTCAGGAAGAGATAACAGACGCTTCCTGCAGCCCGCGTACCTCGAAATGCGGTTAAGGATCTGCGTTGCCGTTAGCGTTGCGCCCGGGACTACTAACGGGCCAGCTGGTCTCTCACCATGTTGGACGGGATCTGCGCGGGGACGTATGACGCGTACAGCACTGCAAGAACTGTGGAGTACTGGATGTCTGCGGTGCTGCAGTCAGAGACGATCATGCCGCGAAATCTCGGTGTTCGCACCACTCAGCCCAAGATCCTGCGAGAGTCCTTTCAACCTTGCGGCGGTAACTGCAACCCGCTGCAAGGCAGAGACTCACAGGTCAGCCCGTGCTGCAGTCGAACGACAGTAGACTCACATCAATGTAGTTCATGATGAAGATCAGGATGATGGTCGGGAGCAGGCGCATGTCCAACATGCGCACCAGCCGCCGCTCCGCGGATGGACGGATGTCCTGCGCAAGTAACTCTGCATCTTTGACCCCTTCGCCTGAGCCAGTCGAGGGCGGCCTAATTTCGACGTGTTCGACGCCAACCTCATGCTTCTCGTCCAGGGACATGTCAGTCGACGGCGCGTGCAAGCTGAGTGCGGGGCGGTTGGGGGAGGATGGACGTGTCGCCGTGGCCTCGTCAGGGACGCAGTCTCAGAGTTAGCTTTATATACGACCAGACACGGTCAGGCTGCGTCGTATATTCATATCATCCAGCGGAACGCCGGATACCGCCAGACGACTTTAGGACAGCGGGGAAGGCCATGTGACCCCTTCTATCTGAAGCTATCCCCAGCGCGCGTCTGCATGGGGGCGAGTGTGGGTGCTTCTCTCGGCATCTGGGGGCATTCGCGGGTTCCAAGTGCCGTCAGCTGAGGTTACACTTCTAGGAAGCCGAGGATTACATTACTGGGAAATGTTCATGAAGCGGGACATCGCGAAGTCCGACTGTTGAGGAAAGTGTGACCTCACGACAACCTGCTGACCGGCACCACAGCGTCTGCGCTTGAAAGTCTGCGCTCTGGTGATTTCTCCATCACAACGCCAAGTCTGCATATTGACGGCCACGGACTAGCAAGGGTTGAGCGTTGGAGCGACGACCGTTACATGTGGCCACATGATGCGAGGGGCTATCTTGGGCGGACATGGTTAACAGCTCCGGGCCGTCGCGAAGCTTGTTGTCGCAGTCCAGTCATGGATGTCAATCACAGAAACTACGCATGGAGCTCAAGAAATGATTGCTGGTTTCCTGATCAACGCAGATGGCATGAGTTCATGCAGCGTGTCACACAGGTATGATCTTAAGTAACGTGCTCACGACATGTTGAACACAACCACGACCGCGCCGTTGAAGGTATCACGAGAGATACATGTGTTCAATAATCTTGACTCTCCTGCCGCAAGAGCTTTGGGTGTAGAAGTTCATGTACGATGGTCAAGAAGAAGGACGAACATATCGGGCGCCTGCCACGATCTAGTACTTACTTGTACTTACAAGTTACTTATCAAGTAACACTCAGCGGCAAAGGGCGCCGAAAGCTCGCCGTCCTGTGCAGCAACCACATAACATCGGGAGCAGTGAGTATTTGCAGAGCGCAACCGCGTGTCCCCGAGCCTCAAGTTTGCCTCAAGTTGCCGTCGGCGCACTTAAGGTTGTCATAGAGCTTGAGCTCAAGCGACACGACAACGACAAGAAAGACAACCTGGTCTTCCTTGAGATGGAGAACATGATGTCTGCGCTGCTAGAGTACGGGTTTGCAGTCTTACGTTCAGTTCTCGGCGCTGATGTCGCTTCCCATGCAGATTACAAAATGTCTTTCCGCATCACGTCGGCAGGGATCGTATCACTGGTGGTGCGCGCCTCGAAGGTCTCCTCAAGGAGGCTGCGGCTGAAACAAACATTGCGTGCATACATGCGACACCTACATGAGGAAGCGGACCCTCGAGGATGATAAGGGGGTTGTTTCTAAAGAAGGGTCCATTGACGAAACGAGGGTCAGATCACGAAAGAGGCAGGGATCCGTGGCCGTCACCGCTACCAGGCCCCAGGCATGGAACAGGAGACGGTGTTGAACCTGCCGATGAACTGGATGTGGGCGGTTCCACGAATGCCGGGGCCATCGATCCAATCGGTCCTTCTACCAAGTCCGGAGAGTCTGTTGAAGGGTCTGCGGCAGCTGATGGCCTGGGCTCCACGTCACTGCTTGCGGAGGGAAGGCGATTATGCTGTGTTGGACATGTGCCGAATGCGAAGGTGAGTGGCTTCCCGCGGAGCTACACACCGAAGTTGACGCCTCTCTTCGCAGAGCTGTTCATTCTGTAATGCATGCGAACGCGGGATCGACCGATGATCTCACAAAGCTACTCAGACGCTGCTCAGAGTCTATGAGGAGCCTGATTCGCGTTCCAGTCGGCGGCACTTGGCATTCAGCGCCACGGTTCCGCTTCGCCCGACTGTAGTTCAAGTGTAAGGCTCCGGGATGGTGATCAAATCGGAAATGAAGAGTGGCTCGAAAAGGTGGAGGGGACTCGGGAGGTTGACGAAGATTGAAAGTCGGTTCGAAGCAGTCGAGAACGGGTGGAGCGCATGCTTGTGGCCGCCATGGCAGCGTTCAGTGCGCATCCTGTATCTCGATTTGATACTTACATGCACAGATGCTGACACTACTCTAACTCTCCGACAGGCATTGCTGAGGCCTGCAGGTCTGGATGATGATGGACAATCTCAAGGCGGCCGAGGTACCCAGTAATGATATCAAGATCATTGATGTCACACATATCATATTAAGATCCAGGCGACCGATCGCACCGCGTAGGCTGCTCCACCATACTCAACGCCGCGCTTTCCTACGCTCTATTTTTATCCTCCTGCTCATCCTTTACTGGTTTCTCAGATTTCTTCAGGACTCCTTTGCGCACATGTCAACAACAAGTCGATTGGGCTTTCCTCCTAGTAATTCTCCGCTCGTCCCGGATGCCTCAGACCACCGGATCAGAGACACGGAGTCATTCGCTGATGATGCCGCCGTGACCCGTCGCAAAGCACACGTCGGCGAGTGCAATAAGGCGGTGTACTTGATACCCCTCGACGGACGAAAGCTTTGCCAAGATGGCAACTGGTCCGTTGTACCCTACGGTGGACGGTGGACCGCGGTCATCAAGCGATCCAAGCGCGGCAGTCGTTCACGAAGTATGGCCACCGTGAACCCGGACCCGACAACATCACCATCATCATCCAGCGTAGCGCGACGCTGGATGATGGGAAGCTGATTTCAATTCAAGGCCGGAAGGCCTATGTCCGAGTCTAGCTTTGGGAGAGATCTTGGCCTGCGTCTCCCTCATGGCGATGCCGTTGCATGTACTGCCTCCAAAGCCGTTCGTCGGGGTGCTGGAGGAGTATAAGAGGTAGGCCAGCTGTGGCCATGTTTCCTCACCCCCTTCGTTTCGTTACACTCATTTTCGTTTTCACATTCCTGAAGTCCGCTAGTCGGCTTTTCTTTCAACTTCGTCGTATTCGCTTTTTTCTTTGTCACGAAACCCCAGCGATGTTCTCCTTCTCCCGCATGATCACCTCCGTCTCGGCCGCGCTGGCGTTGGCCTCTGTAAGCAGCGTCCTCGCTGTTCCCATTGCAAAGCAGACCGCGCCTTTGGTATCGCGTGCTACGATACCGAGCCCGGCATTCGTCATCTACACCGACCGCTTCGTCTCCGCGGACGTCCTTCCTCCCGTCGCCGAGCTGGCTGTACGTGCTTTCTCTACTCCAAAATGTCATTCTCAACTGACATGGTGTTGCACAGGGCTGGAACGTCGCAGCTCTCTCCTTCCTCACTCTCCAAGGCGCCCTCGACCAGGCGGGTGCCTACGCTGCACTCGCACCGGAGGTGCGCGCGGCGAAGAAGGCCGAGTACAACAACGCCGGCATCAACATCATCGTGTCCGCCTTCGGTGAGACGGACAAGCCCACGTCGCAAGGCGCGGACCCCGTCGGCACCGCGAACACGTTCGCCCAGTTCGTGCTCAACAACCAGCTCGACGGTATCGACGTTGACTATGAGGACCTCGATGCCATGAACCGCGGCGACGGCGCGGCGGAGCAGTGGGTGTCGACCTTTACCTCGACGCTCCGCCAGACCCTCCCCCAGGGTCAGTTCATCCTCTCCCACGCGCCGCTCGCCCCGTGGCTCTCGCCGAACGCCCAGTTCGCCGCTGGTGCGTACCTGACGATCCACAAGAACGTCGGATCCTTGATCGACTTCGTGCGTCTTTTTTTCTTCCCGATTGTCCTGTCTCTGTTGCTAACCTCAGCACTCGGCACTTGCAGTACAACATCCAGTTCTACAACCAGGGCCTGTACACCGACTGTGCGGGACTCATCGACGCCGCGGGTGCGCCCTTCGCGGGCTCCGCGCTGTTCGAGATCGCCAACAACGGTGTCGACCTCAACAAGCTCGTCATCGGGAAGCCCGGTGGTGTCACTGACGCTACCAACGGCTTCATGGATCCCGCCACCCTCGGGCAATGTGTCGCCCAGGCCGCTGCACGCGGCTGGAACGGCGGCATCATGGCGTTCCAGTTCCCGAACGCCAACGCCGACTGGATCCGTGCTGCGAAGGGCGGCGCGTTCGCGTGAGCGCACCCTCGCACCCTATGGCGACTCCTCGACACACGTATCACCCTCTCCCGCATAGTCGCTCGCTGGGCATGGACCCCGGAGGCTCATTGCGCGATGACGACTTACGACCATTTTACGACACGGAGGACGATCATGCTTGAAGGGGTACATTTACGATGTATGATGTGTAACGATTGTAGTGTAATGAACATTTTTTCGGGGTCACTTGGCTTGGTGTGCTCGGACTCAGAGAGTGACCTGTCTTCAAGATCCCGCCGCGGCGGTCATACGAATCATACTTATATGTACCTCGCGTTGTCCTCGAGTAGTCGTGTGCAGCGGCTCACATTTGCCAAGTGACCATTCAAATAGTTTGAGCATCCAAGTTTGATCCCAGCGTGTAGCAAGCGTGTGTGATTGCTGGTAGTACCGGGTAGTCACGCCTTTCTCTTTCTTGTCAACTCCGTCATCGAGCGCAAAGCCTGACCCAAGTTTCAGACGTATCGTGGCATAAATCACTCAGCATCGTTCTGCGCACAGATGTCATACATACGATGCCCATCAGCAAAACCTCCTGGGACTGCCATAGGCGGGCACTCCTTACCAGATTTGTGGCGGATGTCGTAGGCCCTGTAAGCGCTTGTAATGCGCCTCCGCACTAGCACAGCCTGACGCTCGCTTCCACCATGCTCCCACCTCCTCCACACACTGACGGTTGCCTTGCAACGGCATGTAACTAGTATAGGATCTTATATCAAACACATGACGTATTCGTGGTCTATGGTGCCAGCGCAGTGGCTCCATGTCGGAATCAGCAAGAGTGTCCTTCGACCACGACGACTCGGACGCGTCCTACAAGCGCCTGTATCCTCGGGAGGGGAAGGACATCAAAGGGGCCTCCGTACGTCTCGTTTCACCGTTTAAGACTCATGAAATGCGTACTGACTTGTATCTCTAGCGTATATTACTGTCTGCCGGTGGGATAAAGGTCGAACACGCCCTCAGCACTGGCATGCTCGGCTTCAGCGGCAAGCGGAAGTACTCGGACTGGGAGTGCAGCGGGTGCAAACACCCGTTCATCAGCGAACAATGGTTGAAACGACATGAAAAGAAGTGTAAGGCGGTTCGCGAGCAGGCAGAACGGGCGTTTCAGCTAGGGGAGGAGAATGAGAACCGGCAGAAACGAAGACGGGTGACTGAGGCCGAGAAGGTGAGCTCTTCAGCTGATATATATCGAGTTCATAGCGTGATACTTATGAATGTATGGCTAGGAGAATCAAATTTCTAACATGATTGACGACGGCTT